>SDEE01001139.1:0-12407 GCA_004126415.1 Candolleomyces aberdarensis | reverse complement strand
AACTGGCGTAGCAGCTCCCGTATCGCAGCTGCTGCTTCCGAATCGAGCTCCACCGACTGCGTCGAACCCGACAGCTTCGGATACGTCGACGAGACCGGCAAAGCACACGTCGCCAAGATCACCGAGGCCAACAAGGAAGCGATCTACGGGGCCCTCGAGAAGGGAGATGTCGCTGCCCTCAGGACCGAGGCTGCTGCTGCTGCTTAGGTGGCGAGTTGTTAAAGATTCAAATGTATAAATTTCAGGCCCTCAATGTGAGCCTGTAAGCGATATGTGTCTCTTGATGTACAATACTGTGAATGTGTCGTATGAACTCTATGATTGTGTTTTATACTATGGCGGTGTCTGACCGATTAAGAAACTGGGCGGCGTGAACAAGGTCTTCCGCGATGATTTCGCCCGCGAGCTAACCTGCGCGACACTGGCTCAACGGTCAGAATCAAATAGCGATTAACAGAGCACACAGAATACCGAGTTCGCATACAGGAGACAGTCCTTATAACAGGTGCCAATGGGTCCATATCTATCTGAGTAGTCCACACGCTTTTTGAAATGGGCTACTGCGTCCGCGAAACGGTGTGGAAAGCCGAGAAGGGCTCGAAAGGTATTTCGGGGGTCGTGTAAGAAGGGAAGGCTATTCCGTTCTTCGGCCTCCTCTCATTCTGTTGCAAATCATCCTTGCTTCCCTCTCTCAATAAGCGTTCCGAGAAGCCTCAGCATGCTGTGAGAGTTTTGGTTAACCATGCATTGGAAAAGACTGACTTGGATGCACGAGGAAGCCGTCAAATTGTATGAGAAGCAGTTCAAATAATTACAAGTCTGATGTCGGAGATATCACCCCGAAGCGCAGAGAGTGCAGTGGGGCACAATATACCCTGAAGAGAGGGTCTGCACTTCGCAAAAGGCATGAGGAATAGCCTTGGCATGTACAGCTACACGGACGGTCTCCAGAACTGAAAGGGGTGGGGCAAAGCCGTGCGAGGCCGTCGAAGACCCACTTCGCTGCAAGGATAGCGGAGACTTCGATTCTGACGGACGGGATAGGTGAGGGGTGTACACCTTCTGATATAGTCAAGTTCCAACGCCGCGGCGCTTGGTGCGAGAGCATCCCAATAGCGTCCAGTAGAAGCGAGTGGCTCTCTTGTGCGAGTCGTCTCTCGCGGATGAGATGCGAAACCTTTCAGCGGCTCGAATATGCGGGGAGGTCGCTAATAGCTGTGAAGCGGGTTAGTCCGAAATGCCCCTCAGATGCTTTGTCAAAGTGCCAGAAATTATCCAGGGTGTCAGGTGGAATGGGTAGTTGTCTCTCGATGCGTATGATGCGGCAGCAGAAGTCGTCCAGCGCCTACTGCGATACAATGGCCGTCTAGCGCATTTTCAAGCATAATGCGGGGGACCCAGAGGGTCACAGGAAGGGGTGTGGGCAGATATCCATTGGCCGGGCTGTCCTAAGAGAGGACGGCCAACGGGGTGAATGGCGCTACGGACCGGCGGGAGGACCGTTTGTGACGAACATGTCGAGAGCCTGGACAAGAAAATTTCTTCACCTGGTATGCCCAAGCGCATCCGTTCATGCTGGTAACCCGCTTTCTTCATTCCAACAGCGCCCCCAACTGCCTGAGGCCGTGGTGTCGCGATAATGCACCAAGACAGTGGTGACCAGAAATGTTGCCAGAGTCGACCTGAGAGTGCAGAAGCTGAATGTATGTCCATTACTTATACATATGAGAGGGAAACGGAGCAAAGGCCCCTCAGGCGAGCTCAATGCTGGCAGTAGGAAGGAAAGGGACGTCTCGGCTCCGACGCCGCCTCGTGGGAAGAACCCCAGTCATAGACGTGATCAGGCGCCACTCTAGGCTTGCTATCAGCTTGTTATCGACACAAGCCTACAGACCCGTGCCTACGTCACGGGATACGCAATTGATTATCCGACTTATTTGAGTATGCAACAATAGCATGTTGGCGCTTCGCGCCTGCAATTCCAATAAATAAAGCTATATAAGAACTTCTGGATATACAATATTCTTTGTAGTCAAGGGGGAGCCATTATCATCAGTAGGTCTAGTTATAATCTTGATATTCTGAACTGAAGTAACTCTTGAAACAGCCACATAAAATTGCCCATGTGTGAAGACAGGAGTCCTCAAGTCCAGACCAACATGTTTTACTGATTGACCTTGAGATTTGTTGATGGTCATTGCAAAAGCAAGTCGGACTGGGAATTGAAGGCGGGTAAGATGGAACGGAATTTGTGTTTCGGATGGAGTGATTTTGAGGCGTGGAATAAAGACACACTTTCCAGCATTGTCTCCAGATAGAAGTCGAACCTCCAGGACACGGGTAGACATTTGAGTAACAATGCCCCTTGACCCATTGCAGACTCCATCTGAAGAGGAGAGATTGCGCAGAATCATGACTGGTGCACCAATTTTGAGTTTCAGATGGGACAATGGAAGTCCAGAGCAGTTGATTGAGTTGAGATACTCCCGTGGATACATCATTTCAATGCCCTGGTCTCCTTCATCCCGACTTTGTGCTGAATCAATGCTGTGGTACACTCGGGCTTCTCCAGGGACTTGGTTGATAATTCGGGAGTTAATGCTGTCAACATCATCATTCCGGGAGGAAAGAATAGTGCGTTCTGCGAAGTACTGATCAGGAGGAAGGGGTTGGTTGTTGGAGATCTCGGAGTAGATGGTGTTAATCAGGTCTTCAATCTTGTTTCCACCGCATCTGAAGGAATCCAGGAGTGTGATGTCTCCAGAATCAATGTTGGTATGTCCACCTCTTCCCACTTCCAACTGCCATTGAGCAAATTCACGCTCCCGGACAACTGCAACATTAAGGCGCATTGTTTGCTTCAGATGAAGAAGTTGCATGCTATGCCATAGATATGATCTCTGCATGCATGCATCTACAATCTGAGCTCTTGACCCCTTTGGAATGACGGGCAAGATCTGCTGGAAATCCCCTCCAAACACAACAGTGAGTCCACCAAATGGCTTGTCTGGACAATTGCGGATATCTTTGAATGTGCGATCCACTGCTTCATGAATGTGCCGGTGCTGCATCGGAGCTTCATCCCAAATAACCAATGATGTCTCCCGTATAAGCTCTGCTAGATCAGACTGCTTGGAAATAGAACATGTAGAGGATTCATGGATGGAGAGGGGAATGTGGAATGTGGAATGTGAAGTTCGGCCACCCATTAACAGCAAAGATGCAATGCCTGAGGAGGCAACACAGAGAACAATCTTTCCTTGGCCCCGAAGATGGTAACATAGTGTATTGTACACATATGTTTTGCCTGTTCCACCTGGACCATGAAGGAAGAAAGTCTGTCCACTCTGTTGTTCAACAGCATGGGTAATTTGATCAAATGCTGCACATTGCTCCACATTGAGGGTTGGTATGCGTTCTGCTGCCAGTTGTCCTTGCTCCCCTTGATTGTATGCACGCTGCTCTCGGATAAGTGGATTTCCTACAACTGCTGCCCAATCCCCTATAGGCTGTGCCATCCCATCAACCTTGTCCAAACTGAACTGCATCTGGATGAGAATCTTGTTGAGGAGGTATAGGCCAAAGTCATAGACATGGTCAGGATCAGGATTTTGGATGTTGTGTTCCCTTTCTAAAGTCCGCTGGAGGTCGTCACAGATATTCTCCCTAAACTCCAACCACAGTGCCAACGGATCTGCAGGTGTACAGCACTTGAGAATGGTTGCAAACAGAGTCCGCAGCTGGTGACCACTGGCCATATGTGCAGCTTCTTGAAGACACTGTCGCCACTCATTATCATCATCCAGCAGTCCACGGCGTATGCATGCCTCTCGGAAGCTAGGATAAACCATGCCTTCTACAGTGCGCAAATCCTCAAAGGATGTAGCGCCAGCAACCACAGTAAGCAACAACCGAAGATAGAACCGTTCTCCAGATGTAGCATGAACATAGTACATGCGACCAATGGCCTTCATTTTACGTTCCAAGACTCGCTTGTTCCACTTGCGCTTTTTTGTGTCCCAGGTGTACATGGCTGGATAGTCTTGGTAAAGGAGGTCCTGACCATCCAAACTATCAGTGTTTGACTTGAACCATGCTGTTAGTGTTGTGTCGCGATTGGAGGCGTCCTGAAGTACTTGGCGAAGATCTTGTTGTCGTGCAGGGTTAAAGGTATGCCATTGGAGGTTGGGAAGATGGACTTGAAGCCGAACAATGTTGGGAATCTCTTCATGCATGCGGAAATGGAGGAGTCGCCAAAGAGCCTCACAGGCAGAAACGTAGCGTGCATCCAAGTACTGCTGGACCTCGTTGTTGTTGCGAGCGATCTCAGCAATAGTGCGATCATGTCCCTTGTACACATATTTGTAAATGTACTTGATGGCCTTTATTGAAGCAATGCACTCGACGTTGATGTGGCATTGGTATTTCCAGAGTAGGTAGCGTGAATAAGCCACCACATGTCGGTTGTCGACTTCGTACTGACGCCCTTTTCTGGTCACTGTTGCCTTCCTGCCATTGTTGCGCCTTCGAAGCTGAGCATATGAATCTTCTGAGACAGAGGTCTGTTCCCGAAAGCTTTTTGGAAAACATTTTGAGCAGCGGCCGTTCCTAAGGCATGGAGAGTTCTGATCCCCATCAGCACCACAGGGAGTATGGATCATGTGCTTGACAACCAAGTCATAAAGCCCTCTTTCTGTGTTTGGATCTGGTAACTCGGCTGAAATAGTGCTATCAACATCATCGGGGGTACGGAGCTTGGAGTCTTGATCCAAGAAGACAATCATGTGCATATGAGGAAGACCGCGCTTCTGGAATTCAATGGTATGGACCCTTGCAACGCACTTGCCAAAAATCTGCTTCTTCTCAATGTCCTTGATGAGTTCTTTCATTTTCTGGTGAAAAACTCGGACAATAAGATCTGGCCGGTCAGAGTAATCCTGGCCTGGAAGGAGTTCATTTTTGATTTCTGGCCAGTGAGGATTGGCGGTGGCAGTGATGAAGAGATCTGCTCCTTTGAAGTGACGATTGATGGCAAGAGCGTCCTGGCAGTTCTGGATCATGTTGCGTGTGCTTCCTGAGAAGGAGGAAGGAAGAATAACACGTTGACCAATGTCCTCTCCAGTTGCAGTTGGATCAGCAGCAATGGAATCCATAAGGCCTCGATAGCTGTCCGCACGAAGTGTTGTTTGGTTTGCTTCAACCCATCGAAGACGTGCCTGCTCTGAAATTGCCCAAGAGTCCACTACAAACTCATGAAACAGCTTCCCAGCTCGGAATAGATAATCAGAAGACCCAACGCGGGGAAAGAGGTGATAGCGGTAGTATTCTGTTTGAGAGATACATGTGCGCTTTCCAGTTGGACCACCCCCCTCTCCATCACTGCCACCGTGCTCATCTCTATCTGCAGAAGCTGTCAGCTCCAGCTTGGGGTGCCATCCTAGAGTGCCAAAAGGGAAAAGAAGGACATAATGGAGCCCTTGATATAATGGACTGCATTCATTAATGCGCAAGAGGGGCTGATTTCCCAGTCGGTGAACAATGATATCCCGGAACCCTTGAGATGTTTCTCCACTGCCAGGAACAATGATGGCAACCTCGTCTGCAGCTGCTGTAGGGAGGTTGTACCTTCTTCGATCACACTCTTCATTGAACCGAAGAATGATATGGCAGTTTTGATCCTGAGGAAGGTGACTTGTTAACTCTCGAGCCTGTTTGAACTGTTGGACACTTGGATGGTGACGGTAGATTACATCTTGGACAATTTGCATGACCTGTTCATTAAGACGGCGGTTGGCTTCATGTCCCATACGCTCGCGGAGAGCATCGGCAGGATCAAAAACATACACCTGTGCATACACTGGATGTCGGTCTTCTGCTGGAAGAAGGGATCCAATGTTGTGATGGACCTTGCCATTGATTTTGAAAACATAGGGTCCACCTCCAGCCTGGTTGAGGGAATGATCCAGCTTGCGACCAACTGAAGTAAAGGCAAGTGCATCGTTGTATTGGCGGATGTTGGTTCGAAACGCTTTGGCCAGCTCATCGTCTTTGTCGGTGTACAGCTTTAAAAGCTCAGGCGGGGGTGCAGGAAATTTTGGTAGATCAATCTTCCCAGAGAGACAGCACATGCCAAATAATGGGTGATTATTGGTAGAGCCTGTTTTCCTCAGCTTTTCGCCTTTCCAATGAAGGGCACTGCATTTGGAGCACACCATATCCATCTTTCCAACATCATGGACTGGCCAATGGGGATTAAATGGCTGACGGGCAAGAGGTACTTGAGCAGGGCGCTGACGTGGAGCAGGGATGGCAGCTGGCTGTGGAGGAGGTGGTGCTGGGCCAAAGTGTGGTAAAGGAGGTAGAGGAGCTACTGGTACAGGGTTTTGGGGAGGTGGAGCTGGAAGAAGAGCTGGTTGAGGAATGGGAGGAACAGGTGGGCGCAAAACAGGATACATGATTGGCTTATAATAACTGTGAGTACATTGGATTGTGCTTCAAATAAGAAGTAACTGCACACCTGAGGCAACTGAGCAGCATTTCGTTGCTGTCGGATCGGAGCAGGGGCAGGCTGGATTCCAGCCAGAGCATTTGCTAAATTACGATCAATCCGCAGCTCTTGAAGGCCCATTCGAACATATGTCAAAGGAGGCTCATTGGCAGCAAAAGGATCATCTGCAGGCAGATTTAGTGGAGGGGGATGAGCAGGGAGGGGAAGGGGAGGTCTTGGATGGGGAACACGATGGCGATGTGGGCTGTTAAGTAGCCGTCCATCACGCTCTCTTCTTTGAGCAGCAATACGTGCACGTTGAGGGGTATTTGGAGGGGTCTCCGGCCTGGATCATCAAATGAGATGGATATACATTTTCAACTTAAAAGGCTCCTCACATCTTGAAGAAATACAGCACACAAAGTCAGAACAGGAGGGCCAGTGATCCAGCTACGCAACCCAATTTGGCCAATAAAGTGGGAATTCAGTCTGAGCAGTGGCAGTTGATAGTGGAGCTACAACCAATAATGGAGGGGAGGCAACTGTAAGCCCGCCAGCCAATCTCCCTGCACACTGCACTCTGAAAGAGGTCTCAAAGCAACTGGCAAACAGCTCGTGAAGAGTGGCCAGGTAGTAGAGACTTTACAGAATGTGACCTTGATCTTAAGAGCTGAGGTTGAGAACGTCTCATACACTCCACTCTCCACTCTCTCCCAAACTGTGTTGTGCAAGACGGCTGCAACAGTCAAGGCACACTCCCTGCTCTGGCTATAGCCCAACTACCACAATTCCACCCAAAAAACCAAACCTAAGCAGCCATGATACATTATTAGCACAAATCCAGCACATATTATGGCACATGTTAGGTGAAATTACCGAAATCTTGCGATCAAACACTGCCATGTCATCAGTAATGAGGCCGGACAGTGGTGAGAAAAAGATGCCTACCAAGGTTGAAGTGAAGGAACAGAGATACAGTGGAAAGGAGACAAAAAAAGCGATAATAATCAAGAGAAATAAGAGTAGATAGTGTTTAGCTTTGTCAAAGTGCAGCAAGAGTTGGCAGGACACAACAGGATACAGCGAGAGCGCGTCGCGACGCGTGCCAGTAAGTGGCTTACATAATCCAGTGCAGCCGCGTCCAGTCAGAGGCAGCCAGAGCCAGCGGGCTTTGCTTATATAATAATCAACGCGTTTTTCCCAGCTACTCTCTCTTAAAGAANNAGCTACTCTCTCTTAAAGAAANNTAGATAGANTTCGCACCGCACACTATTCTCGAGTTTGAATGACTTGTCCCCACTAAAGAACACAAAAACTACGTACCCCTACTTATGGCCGATACCCGTAACGTTCAGCGCTCAGTTTTCCCGGACTGTCTGCTCCATCTCCCGACCGAACTCTGGTTCAAAGCAATGAGCCATCTCAAGACGAAAGACATCGTATCATTCTGCTCTGTCTGTATCAGTCATATCTCCTCATATCAAGATTTTTTCTTACTCAACTCGCATATCCTTAGACATGCAGAGCCTTTCGGTCTATGCTATCCCAGAGGACAGCATGGATCTCGATCCTCCGCTCGGTGTGCCAACAGGACGGCGTATACTTCCCATCCTACGACATTGGTAATATGAGCGTGCAAGAACTTCAAAGTGGGGCGATGGGCCGGTACCGGTGGGGTCAGCTGCTAGAGCAGAGCTGCTTGGAACCAACAGTAGAGGCACTCAACGAGCCAATGATCCTGAAGCCAGCGTCCGGACCCTTCAAGCTACCTTCGATGACGGTCGTTGGAGAGAACCGCAGTTTTTATAGCCCGCACCGTTTATCCCTCATTCCCGGGGGCAGGTATTTGGTGGCGTCCGATTGTCGTTTTGTCAGGCTCTTCGATCTTGGCGCACCGGGCAGAGCTCCGCTGTCAACACCACTTGAACTCGCGAAAGCTGCGTTTGGCCAATTCGACGAGCTTTTCAGGCGGGTGACCATTTTGGCCTGGGAGCATGAGTCTGGCTCGCTCAGAGTAGCAGCGGGGATCGCAACGCAGCATGGATTGTGAGTGTGGTCTTTTCGTGCCTGATTGGAGGCATTCATGTTCACTGACTAGCCGCCTTGTTCCAGGGTTGCGGTAATGGTTTACACCGTTGTTCCAACGGAACCTAACCCAGAATTCAAGATCCTCGGATCAATCGTGGTTGCCGGCGAGGTAGCTCCGTGGGTGTGGCAAATGAGGGCCCACCAAAGTCGCCTATACGTCCGTGCAGACTCCAAAGGCGCTATTGTGTGGGATTTTGAGACTGAGCGATACGTTCCGGTGCCAATATTGCAAGATCTTGCAGGACTTGACGTTGTGAGTATATTTGACTGTCGGGCTTTTCAGAAAATTCTGATTGGAGCAGTGGTCCCAGGACATTTTTACGGGTGATTTCGTTGCACGATTTGCCGGTCGTGGCCTTCACATGTGGCCTGTTCGCTCTGTTGAACTCGAGGTGCCACCCGATCGCCGAATTCCCCTTACACGGGTAATAGAAGCCACTCCCAGAGACATGGTGCTTCCCTATCCATTTTCTGGTTCTCTAATTGAAGACTCAGAAGTTGTGATGCATCTATCCTCTTCCCAATTGGTCCACACATCATTCCCAATCACAATGGATGTCCATGCACCTCGATACAGGAATGGCGAGTTTTCGCGCTACTGGGTGGACGTCATGCGGCGCGATCCTCAAGACCCCAGCCAGCTGGAAGTTGCATTTGTGTTGAAAACCACGTATTCCTTGCCTTCGCACCTTCGTGCCTTCACCGAGTCTTTCGACAGTCGATTGCCCATGGACCTCGGATATCCTTCGAGAGATCTGCGTGCTCATTATACCGGTATTCAGTGTTTGTCCGTTTTGTCTGTCATGGTTCCGCAGAGCTCAAACTCCCATGAGAGCCGTGCAGTAGAGGGTCGCACTACAGGCCAGCACGCTGCGTTGACGATCCTTCATAGGGATGCTGGTATAGAGATATGTACTTTGTGCTCCGCTTCTGGACGGTCGGTGTACGCGGTAAGCAGAGGCGATATGAGTCAGGAATTTCTCGTTGTAGACTATCTTTCCTCCCCCTCCTCTTTACTAACATGACATGGTCGGAGGAAAAGACCACAGGTCAGGCGCGTGGATTCTTACTGTTGTGGTTCTCCATCGTCTGTGCTACCAGAAAATATCTCGTTTCACATGATCCCTTGTGATGTGTAACACTCTCTAGATACGGCCCCGAAAAGCACTCGTTTACCGGCAGACCGCCCGAATATTGTCTCTGACCTCAGGGAGTTAAGGGAGGCATGGGGCCAAGTTGCAATTTAGTGAATGACACGGGGAACACCGACCACAGGCGCTGAGAACCAGATCCTTGTCACGAGCAGCTGTCGCTTCCCCTGCACTCCGTTGAGCTCAGAACATATGATCAGAAGCTGGCCCGAATCCTGTGCTTTACCTCTAACACACAGGCTATCAGGAAACTCACCTGCGCCGACAGTATGTTTGAGGTGTACTGAAAGGTATACTACAATGCCATATTCACATCAATTTGCATACCTTGTTGTATATTTTTACATACCGCTGTGATAGGTATTGTTTGCCAGATGCAGTGACGACATGAACAGTGCCCAGATCGATAAAATGCCGCCCTTTATGAAATTGTAGAGTTACTTCCGTGCTTCGCGCTTCAGGCTGATTCAACCACCACTTCTCAATCTCCGAACAGCTCCCCACACCAATTATCACGTCAACCCTCCAATTTGGAGTTGCGATACTTGAGCACTCTGCTCTCTAAGCCCAAAATGACCGACCCAGGCTCGCTTCGCACAACGCAGCTTACAACAAATGAGAATTTATCCTTCATTCCATCGGAGCCTGGTACTATGTCAGCCAACTCAATCCATTCAGCTTCTACGTCGAAGGTAAGGTGAAGTCGAAGACTCTTCTCGGGTCCTCCGGACTCGGGTCACCCTTAAAATATAATCATACAGTGCGTCCGCGTGAGCACCGACTTTGGTTCTGTTCGAAATCCCCGAGCTCGCAAGTTGGTTTTGATTCTATAAACTGGTTGAGAAGCTCTGCAGTCCTCAAACGCCAGTGGTGCATGAAGCGCGTCCTCTGACATTGGCTATGGGAAACGACCTGCTTTGAGAGAGATAATCATGACGCAGAAACGCAGAAGCGCCGCAACGATATTACTAGCATTGCACCAACAGCCTGATCACACTTTATAGAGCATCGGCGATTGAACTTGCCGTCTTGCAAATATGCATCAGGCCGGCCCTTATATTATTCAAGGTGTGCAAAGCGACATACTCGAATCCAGTCCAAGGTTATCACATGAGACACTGCTAGGGAACGACAAAAAGGATCAGGGAACAGCTACATACGCCTGGCATACACATTCAGCAGCAATTGTGACTAATTTTCACTGGCCGATGCCAAGTCTCGCCGCTTTGGATGGTGTTGCCGAGCAATGCCGAGTAGCGGCGACCTCCCTGGCTCCGGGTATTCGTGGCTTGAGGGCCGAGGCAGCGTCTTTGGGGAACCCGTTTTCACACTCCGCCACTCACATCGTTGGCACCTAGAGCCAATTTGGGCGTGAATGGCATATGGTATTGAGACGGCTCTGAGGGTTGGAGTACGGAAGTGCGCCTACAATGGCATAAAAACGGCGCTTAATAGGTCAGGGAGCTGCTTATGTGTTGGATGTGGAGCACAGGAGTCAAGCTGGAGGTAGTGATCAGTGTTACGACCCATATGCTCTGGGTTCAAAGGGGGCGGGGAAGAGCCGACGGGCTTCTTTCCCCTGACAGTCGTGCGCATAGGAGGTAGGTACAAGAACCTGGTTTGCAGTGAAAGCGATCGGTGATTTCTATGGACATTCGGGTGTATGTTCAAGCCCATCGACATATCCTATTTCAGATGCCGCCTCCGAAGGATAGGATAGATTCCGGCACCAGGTCCGTGTAAGCACGAACACTTTGAAAGTGAAAATCGAATTCGTGTGCTAATTGAGGAGTTTGAGCCGCTTAACGCCACTTCAAGTTTATCCGATCAGAGACTATGGTCGGTGATTTCTGCGAATTTTTGGGGTTATGCATAAGACAATTGACATATCCTACTCGTTGTGCCGCGTTCCGAGAATGTGTAAGGTAGGTAGTAACGCCACAGGTCCTGATTGGGGCCTGGTGCTGTTTCTATATGATATGATAGGTAGATGCGAAAGCATTCAAAGTCAAATTAAAATTCATGTCCGAAATGAGTAGTGCGACCCGTTTGACGCCACCGCAGGTTATCGTTGTCATCTGCAGGACTTGAGCAAATTGAATTCCTCTGTAATCTCACAACAGAAGGCTGAGAGGGCTCCGAGGTTCTGGAATAAACTGCACCGCCCACTGTGGATCAAATGGGCGGGCTTTGTCAAGATACCATATGCTCCAGAGGCGAAAACGAGTATCCCATTAGAGAAACGTGTGGGGGCTGCGTCTTCTCTTAATGATGTACCATATAATTAACTTGTGCTATTTTCATGAATACAAGATCCAGCGCTATAGCTGAGATGTAGACAGAGGTGTGAGAGGTATAAAAGCCAGCTTTAAACGAAGGGAAAAGACAAGACATCGTTCACTCCCAGCTGTTCTACTGTCTTCCACCCTTCAACACTTACTTTTCTACTCAACACTCTCAACTCAAGCCGATAACATGAAGTTCATCTCAGCTGTCACTATGGCCACTACCGCCGTTCTGCTCCAGAGCGTCGCGTTGGTTTCGGCTCTCGACATGCGCTTCTGGCCTACGCCCAACTGCTCTGGGGGCTTCCTCCAATGTGGTAATCTCCCTGCTGGAGTTTGCTGCTTCTCGTCCTCGAGCCCTGCTGCCTCGATCCAGTTGACCAGCACCGCTGGGGT
>SDEE01001138.1:0-12411 GCA_004126415.1 Candolleomyces aberdarensis | reverse complement strand
TGTACCTCAGCCAGATTTCCTTCCTGAGTAGCTTTTTCCTATATTTTTGTTCAACTGGGGCTAAGTGCTGGGCTTCAGATGTCTCATCTCTGTCATCTATGTTTCTATTGAGAATTTTAGTTTTGAGTGTGAGCACAGGCATGAGCACACCACAGGTGCAAATAAATAGCCATGAATGCAAGATACACATTTGAAGAGTAGCGGGTGCAGTAGCAAGGCAGGCTTCATGAGTTATTTTTATTTCAGTCTCAGCTCCCAGGAGTCCACCTGTTGCGAAGTAGGCACACAGAATATTATATATAGATCATCATCATATGTGCGAAGCCCTCACCGTGCGCCGAAGGCGCACCAAGCTAAGCTTGTAGCCTAAAAAAGCGCGTTGTTTGGTCACCACTTGATGACCAAGCAATGCGGACTGTCGTGCGATGATAGTCGTTCGTCTCTCATCATTATCGTTGTAAGCCCTCCCCAGCGTAGTCCCTCTTCTCTGTGTAACTGGAATATGGAGTACTGCTGCATGGTAGTGACCGGCAAAACAACCCTTCACTCGCGCTCTCCTCCAATACCGACATGGCACCTTGACTATCGACTAACCCATTGCTCGGCGACGAACGACTGAATCAAAAAAATTCTCTGGGCTGCTTTGACGTACTTCCACCACATCGGCACCTCCTCATGGCGTCGTGCCGAAAAAAATCCCTGATGAATATGCACCAAAATGCTTACACGTAACTTTGAAACCGAACCACCACGCGCTAACTGCAAGCAAATAATGGCCGAATCCGCACCGCGTCTGGTTTCGACAACTACACCTGCTCCTGCAGTAGCCAAGCCTGCTGCGCTCCCGTTGCAAAGAAGACTACCGCTGAGAATATACCGAGGGCGTCAACTTGACAGGACTGTAACGGCGGAACCCACTTCCATGCCTCCGCGGATGACATCTATAGCCTGCTCACAGGCAAGAAGATCCTGGCTTGGGCATGAAATGCTGCAATTGTACGCGAATCTATGTGCTTTTACGCTTGTTATCTGACATTGTAATCGCAGTCTGTAGTCCCAAGTCGAGCTGGATAGTGAACACTGTTTGTTCGAAGGTGGCGTCGAGACAAACATGTCTCATTAGCACCTAGAACGCTTGCATTTTGCGAACCCCGACATGGTCCTCTCCACTACCCTCACTACTACTCTGGACCAAGGCTCGGACTCGACGAAAGTGACACTCTCCCTTGCTGGTGCTGTCCTTGGTACAGAGGAGCAAATTCGAAGGAATCTCAAGGGATACTATTCAGTTCTTTCCTTAAGTCTCGCTCTCTTTCGACGCCACAATGGCTGACTGGTGAACTTGAGTGTGCATGATTTCAAGTCTCAGGTATGTACTCATTACCGTCTCGCGGCCTATTGATTCTTCTTCTCGCTCTCGTTCCTCTTGCCCTCGCCAGAAACTTCTTTCAAAAATGGAGCTGCGACTTCGCAAGAGGCGGCTTTTCCTCGGTCGTCTCGCTTCCTTCCAGCGGCTATCACCGGGACACTGATCCTCGTCGTCGCGGGCTGTCCCGCTCCTTCTTCCTCCGCCCCTATTCAGCCACGTTCAATGTGACCGTAATCCCTTCCATATAGTACTCCATCTTCGTCTTCCCCTTGCCAAGCGCTGCATTCAATTTTGTCGATATTTATATTGGTCTAGCTTATTCCTTTCTATTTAATGTTGCGTTCCGCTGCAGGTTGGGCACTGGACCGTGATCAACTCAATTCAACATCTTCGATCGCTCTGGTGTCCAACGGAGGGTAGGAATTTAAGGTCTGTTGATCGTTTGAGCGGGGTTTTGTCTCCTTCGCTCTCACTCTCGTTCCTCTTTGTTCTGGCTTAGGACTAACGCTACTCGTGTACCGTGTCTGGATCGTTATGTGTGGTAAGATTTTGCGGGATTGTCGCTGCGGAAGAGGGTAAGTGAAGACGAAAGTAAACAAATTTGCAGAATATTGGTTGTTACGGGTATACACCGTAAGTTTTCTTTTCTGTACATTCAATTCTCGGTTGCTGGCGTCCTGTCGAGGGTAGTAATACTGTAAGGTCTTTCGTTTCCTAGCTCAGTTTGTCGGTCAGGAACTCTCATACTTCCTCGTTCTCTGGGTTTGGGATGAAATATGCTTGACCGAAAGTGTAGTCAATCTCGCTTGCCCTTGGGAAAGGGGTTGCTTCGTTTTGTTTTCTTCTGGTGGCGTTAGAAGGCTTGTACTTGGGTGAGGGGTTAGCGCTCGGGGATAGTACGACTTGGAGTCGAGGACTTCCGAGCAGTCCGGGTTCTCTTCAGACCATTTAGGTGCCTGCAAAACTGCGCGCCATAAGCACACCCTCAGAATTCTCTCCGCTGTCTGGGTTTAGGACTAACAGCGTCAACCGAGGATGAACCGTGATCGTTGGGTAGCTCGGCCCTGTCTCCTAATCCAATCGCAAAAAATTAGTAATACAGCCGGTATATTCCTGAGCGATAAACATTCTACGGATTTGCTTGGATCAGCTTCCCCATTTTCCAGCTTCAAGTCGACCTTCCGAGGAGTCCGGGGTTGCTTATCAGACCATTCAAGCGCCCAGTGCAAATTTGTGCGATGTCCGCTGACGATGTACCTTAAACCTTTGTTTATCATTACTTATGAGCAAGTTCGCCTTGTACTCGAAGTGGTCAGAGGAGCGCAGGTAAGACCCAGATAGCCAATTTTCTTACCACCGCGCGCTGACTGTCGGTGGAATGACGGACGGCGAAATGATGGAAACTCGCCATGTTTGGCAATGACACTAAATTTAACTCTCTTTCAGTGGCGCAGCCCACAGATCTAGACTCGTAGAAAGAGCCGTGTAATGACACCCTCAGAGCGACTCGCTCCATAATATAGGCTAAATGGGGAGCTTCCATTGTGTGCATACGTCAAAACCACCTCTGGATCTGAGGGAATTTGGGGAACGTGGAAGGATCGTATGACCCCTCCGGCGCCTATATCAATATCGAATATGCCATGCCACCGATTGAATCTGGCTTTAATCTGACCATGACCGGTCGGTCATTAATCCATTTGTGCTGGCATCTATTCAGCTACGACCCAACAATTCCACTGAACTGTGCGGCTCCGCTCATTCGACGATCCGGGTCGCTCTGGTGTCCAATGGAGGGTAGGGATTTCAGGTTTCTTCGTCGGTTGAGAGCTGGGTTTTGTCTCCCTCGTTCTCACTCTCTTTCCCCTTCGTTTTCTGGATTTGGACTAATGCTGCCTGTGCACTGTGTTTGGATAGTTGAAGTGTGCTGAAGTGTTGGAGGAAAGGGTGAATGTGCACTGAAGAAGACAGAAAGAAAGAAAATTGTAGAATATTCGTTGAAACGGGAATACACCGTTGTTTTTGACGCTTTCCCTCCTGATGATCGTTAGACTACTGAGCGGTACTGCAGGGCATGCACGTCCGATAAGTACTCCAACCGGAATGACGGGGCTTGCTATGTTTGGACAAACCCAGCTCGACCGACGAAGAGACCTCGAATCCATACCCTCCATTGGACACCAGAGCGACCCGGGATCATGCAATGAGCGTAATCAAGGTTCAGTAAAAAACGAACGCGACACCAAAGAAAAAGAAATAAGCTAAATTAGTATAAGCGCTCAGCGCTCAAAGTCAGTCGAGGACTTCCGAGCAGTCCGGGTTCTCGTCAGACCATTTGAGTGCCTGAAAAACTGCGCAATGCTCCTGTGCCATAATCACCCCCTGGAATTTCCTTCCTTCTCTGGATTTGTGACGAACGGCGCCAATCCAGGACGAACCGTGATCACTGGGTAGCGTTTGATTGCTATCCTTCTAATACCATCTCAAAAGAAAACCTGCGTATTCCTGATTGATAGATATACGGATTTTCTTGAATTATTCTTCAACTTGCCCCCATTTTACGGTTACAGATCGACCTTGTGAGCAGTCCGGGTTGCTTGTCAGACTGCTGCCAGTGGCAGGCGCCGAGTGCAAATTTATACGATGTACCGTGAATTTTTGCCTATCATTACGTGTGAGCACATCATCGCCTTGTACATACTCAAAGTAGTCAACGCAGAGAAGACCCATATAGCGCGCTAGCTGTCGGTGGAATGACAGGGTGGAATGATGGAGACTTACTATGTTTGGGCGTAATGACATGCTCAGAGGCGCGGACGGCAGAATCGTGGGGAAAAGCAGCAACATTCTACCTTTGACCACGACCTATCAACGACACCCTCATCCGAACCACGACCCCACATCGAGATAGCATCAAAGCAGCCGATTCCTGCTCCCCAATATGGACTAATGATTAATCAAGGAGCTGCCAACGTCTGTGTGTCAAAGCCACATCTCGGGAACATACGGTGAAGGATTGTATGACCCCTTGGGCGCCTTTCCTGCTGGGCATGCTACTATTTAATGACGGCGGGTGCAGGTTAGCCTGTCTGCTATCCGCCTGTTCGTTTCTATGCGCTTGAGCGCACTTTGGGAAAATGTTAGGAACCTATTCCACAGCGGTGAGTTTCTCTATGTTCTGTTTGTAAATTCGCCACTGAAGACGATGTCAGACTCAGCACAGTGTCATCGATGTCAACCCAGATTCGAATCAAGGACTTGACGATCGGGGTGGTAGAGGAGCCCATGGGAGCCATGGAGGGGGCAACGGAGGAGGGGAGCAGACGGCGAAAGGCGGTCTTGAATTCAGGTCGGATGCTAGGATATGGCACCTCTATCTCGAAGACGCCGAGCGTGAGGCGAAAGAGAGGGTAGAGCTGTGGAAAACGAGCTTAGACTCCCTTCTCATCTTCGTGAGCATGGCATCCTTAGCTGGCGTGAGCGGCCATGATCTAACAGTACTTGTTACAGGCTGGTTTGTTCGGCGCAATAGTTTCATCCTTCCTTATCGACGCCCGTCAGGACCTGCAAGAGGATTCGGAGCAAATTCTACTGAGCAAAATACTCAACACTACACAACAGAAGTCGATCACCGACGAAGTTCGCATCCCAGTCTCACAGAAATGGATCGCCGGCTTGTGGCTTATGAGCCTTGTTATCACCCTATTCAGCGCCGTTATGGGTGTCCTGGCCAAGGCCTGGCTGGCGAAATTTGTGCCTGTTACCTCGGGACGCGAAGCTAAGGACGCTTACGATCGGCACAAGTTGGACAAGGAAGCGAAGTTTTGGCATCTGGAGGTAGTCATCACCCTAGTGCCATCTCTTGTTCAAGTGGCTGCCTTTCTCTTCCTGGGTGGGTTGATTGTCCAGAGCAGAACCGACGATCAGACCCTCGGGCATGTCCTTCTGGGCTTTTGCATATCCGGATGTGCTATTTATATCATCATGACCGTTCTTCCCTTGTTCTTCCCCTCCTCACCTTTTAATACCCCACTCACGGAGGTCTTCCCTCGGCTCGGCAAGATATTGATAGCTCTACTACCGGGGCTCGGCAAGATGTTGGGAGCTCTACCAAGGTTCGGCCAGAGGTTGAAGGTTCTATTTACCAGGACGCGGCCGTCAAATTCCGACTCCACAGATCTCAACGAGGAATTAGCTGAGATTCTCCACACTAAGCTGATTCAATCCTCGAAACCAACACACGTCGACGAAGCCGCAACAGAGATCGCTCATCCAACTTTCGCCCGGAAATGGATCCGCCATTTTTGTCGGACTGACAGCCCATCCCATTTGCTAGAACGCTTCAAAATATGCGCATCGACAAGGACCAGTGATGCGGCTCATCGCAACGAGATTCTTTGTAGCTATTTACTCACCTTTCTCCGGTTCGTCAGCGTCCTCCAAGAGAAACTCGTCGCTATCCCAGAGGGCAGTGCCATCGAAAATGTAGATCTCGATCTTGGGGACTATCGGGATCTGCTGGATGCTTTGCAAACCTCACTTAAATATGGGTACCCCCTTCATCGCTGGAACGCCCTGCCCGAATCTCCTCGCCAACTATCATTTAGCCTCAGAACGCAAATCGTTTGCCTTTTGGAAGCACTCCCAGAACAGTATTCCGCCCCTGAGCTCGGGTTCCAACCCAACGAGATGCTCGATCGCCTTTGGGAATTGGCCCTCCAGAATATCCAGTCCACTCACAGACTGCACTTCATGTTAGCCGCTTGTCGTGGCCTTCTGCAAGGGAATACGAGTGTGAAGACCACCAGCCTCTATATTCTGAGCCTGTGCCTCGCAAAGGGTGAGTTGGTCTTCTGTATTGTTCGGTTCTGATCCTCGTTGACACCGAGTCGTAGTTGGCTGCACAGCGTCGGCAGCTGGGCGTACAAGCGAATGGGCAGGGAACATACAAAAGACGGAACGGGACTCTGTTGAAGCGCTGGCACTGAAGTTGCTGCGTCAGCTCTATACGGCTACAAGTGCGCGCTTGTTTCCCGTGCATCTCATAGAGCGGCCAACTGATTGATTTTTCCGCGCAGCAACTGAACTCCAGAACATGGCGACGGAGGCCTTGAACAAGATACCATCCCTAACGCCGGGCCCCGAGAACGGTGCTACTCACCCATCCCCGAGTCAGGGCATATTGGAAACCCTTGTATCCGCAGCCTTAGACCATGCAAAATTACCGATAGACCCCCTCAAGATGCTCAGCCAGGTTCCAGACTTGAAACGTGAGACTAATCGAATACTTTCATGACTGGTGCAACTGACACAGCTGCAGCCGAGTTGTTCGATCTCAGCTCCATCAAAAAAATCTCCGATATGACCGTATTCAAAGCAGACAAGGCCAAGGAGGACGGGCTACAGGTGCTGACCAATTTGGTGGCGTCCTCACAGGAGAGGTTGCGCACAGTGACAGATGCTCTGCGCGCCAGTGTTGAATCTGGGTTCAAGAGTCGCAAGACACAGGAGCGTATGCGCACAGTCGCGTTTGTCAGGGCTATATGGATCAGTAAGTGTCTATATGAGACTCACGGTGAGAGTGGACTGTTAGCGAATTCACACACACCCTTCCCAGATCGCAACAGTTCGTTCTACCCCCTTCTCGACGAAGTCATCCCCACCTTGGTTGAGGTTGCCCTGAATGCGGACTCGACGGACGTTCGCCAGCCTGCTCTACGCTTAGCAAAGGATATGTGGGAACTGAAAGGTAAATTTTCCTCAGCTTCATGTGTTTCGTCTAACGTCTACATTTTTGGAAGGGTCATTTGCACCACTCATAAGGGGCGCCGTGCCGACGGCCCTCAACAATGGATTGGATCACGCGGAATCCAAGAAGCGTCACCGCGTTCTGACTGACCTATCACAACACCTCAAAGATGACAGGTCAAATGTCGCCTCAAAAAGACCACATTACGCTTTTGCATGGGAGGACAACGTTGATTTGGCTCGAGACATATTCCCCGTTGTATTTGAGAAGATTGTTACGATCGCCATTCATGACGACAGCAACTTGGTTCGTGAACAGGGCATTTGCCTTCTCAAGGAACTTGGTAGGAATTGTAAGTTTTTGCTCAGACGACATGTTTGATCAGCCACTGACTCAGATTCATAACCCCTTGTTGTAGATCATGTCAATGGCTCGCTTAGAGTCGATACGCCATCCTTGCTGGAAGCTGCAACGGGACCCAGTGGACGCCGTATTAGGGTTGTGTTTGTGTTGGAAACTTTCATAGGCCAGCGTAAGTAGAGCTCAACATTCCATTGTCTGATGCCTAAAAATGGCGAATCATTAGTTGACCTCACACACGTGGATCTCTTCAAAAAAATCATCGAATGGGCGGGTGTGGATGAAGATAACGATGTTCGACGCTCATCCATCAGATTGATTTCAGCTATCTGCAAAGAGCGGAATTTGACCCGTGCGTGAACTAGACTAAACACTCGAATGATCCTGAATGATCTGTTGTAGCGGAGATGTTGGAGGCAGTGAAGTCGGCCATCATATTGGTCCAGGATAAAGTCCTCAACGAAGGCGACTCAAACGTACGCGCCCTATGGGTTCAATTCTTGGACGACATGGAAAAGCGTGGTACGACTCTTTCCGGACATACCTCCTGCACCACCTTCTCTAAAGTTTGCGCTTAGTGCCTTTCAAGTTCCCAGAAATTGTTCCGATCTTTGCAAAACTTTACGTTGAAATGGAAAGTGACACCAACCTGTTGAAAATGGCTCATGAGAATTTGTTACTAGTAGAAAATGGTATGTACAGTCGCATCTATTGCTTTGAGATCTCATTTTAACTTGCTTGGCCCTCAAGATCCCGAGTATATCAAGGCATTTGAAAGTGCTTTACCGCAGGATCTCAATGTGTCCTTTCATGGTTCTCGTGAGCACTGGTCCACTACGGCGAAATGGATTAAGCTACTGGTGCTTCTTTCTCGACGAGGTACGTTGCTTCGCCGGTCATTGAGAAACTGTCTGACTTTTCCTCTTCCAGCGACGTTGAGTGAAAGAGTCGAAAGGAATCTCGAACGTATTGCAAAGGACCTCAGGGACGAGATCGAAGACAAGTCCTCACTTGGCGTTCAAGTCGAGGCCGATGAGAGCAAGTATCCACTTCCGCCTGAGAAGCCGTGGACTGAGTGGATTTTTACAACAGGTGCGGTGGATTACATGCCTAAATCGACGCTCACGCTGCCTCTGCGTCGACGACTCTACAAAATCGGGCCGGGTGACCGCAAGACTTGGGTCGATATCCTCGCGACAATTGGTGCATTTTGTACGCATTTTGCCTCCCTTGTCTCTCGCACAGATGCTAATCTGGAAAATTGCTGTCCTTAGACCCATTTGGATTTAAAGATGTGCCGAACATCCTTTTCCAGATGGCAATGCACGATCCTGACCCTGGTGTTCAATCTGAGTGCCTCCAACGCCTGTGTCAACTCTCGGAGCACATCCTACTGCGGGTATCTCCAGATGTCACCCAAACGCTCATCCGTGATACTGTCGACCACTTTGATGACTTTGTCAAGAGCACAAATCAAAGGGTTCGGATCAGCCACATGCAGTTGCTCTCCGCATTCAAGTTGCACTATTCAGAGAACTGTAAGATTCACCAATACTTCCTGCTCAAATCACGGCTGAGGATGCCCATAGTAGAACTGTTGGAGCAAGTTCTCAATAAACTCTCCAATACGGCATTATCCGATTCCGATGACGACTATCGCTTTGAAGCCGTCAAAACCTTTTCAAGTCTAACAGAATTAGATGATGGTGGACAGGACCGCTCGTATCATGAAAAACGTCATCAGTTCGTGGACCCCATGGTGAAAGAGCACTGTTTTGGAGCCGGGGCTGAAGACAAAACGGAGCGAGTACGCCGATTGTGGGTCAAGTTGGCCACCCAAATCAGAGACAGTAAGACAATTCAAATCTGTTAAAGCCCATTCGCACACTATCTAACTACAACATGTAGCTACTAAGCTCACCAAGATTTTCGACGCAGCAGTCAAGGACAGCAGCTCCATTGTGCAGTCCGAGGGGATGGGTGCCTTACAGCGGCTTCTCATTGAGGGTAACGTTGCTGTTTATCATTCGATATCTTCAAATTGAACCAAGTGCCTTGTAGCCGAGTTCAGGGAACCGCTAGCAAAAGGACTAGGAGAAGTGTTTGTTTCCTCACTCAGAGCGCCGAAGCACACAGACCGTGCTGTGACGGTGCTGGCCACGGTCACAGCACCGCCTAAACCAGAAAAAACAAAAGGTTCGGTCCCAGTTCCTCCGTAGTGATACATAATTTAAAGCGGTTCTTCAAAGGTTCAGAAGAGCGACATCAACTATGGGTCCGGATGATTTTGCTACTCAGTCGGAATGGTTTGTATATTATATTGCTGGCAGCTCGAAGCATGCTCACTGCTTCTAGTCGAATTTCAAGCCTTGCCGCAACTCATTGAAACCGTGATCAAGGAGAAAACAAGCGACGCCGCCTTCGAGTCCCAGAATACGTTGTGTTCCTTGTTCCAGAACGGTGAGCCTGTCTTTGTCGAAGCGAAGCTGGTGGGGGATTGATTGCCGGATAGTCGAACTGCACGACCCAATCGACAATGTCCTACCCAAAGTCATAGAATCAGCACTGAAACTCAATGTGGGGCCTATTGTCCGTTTGGCCGCCATAAACCTGTTTGGAAAGATAATTGGGTGTGTCCCTGACTATGGTGAGTGAATCAAGCTGCTTGCCATGACGTGAAGTTGAAACTCGATCAAAGGTGAAAGCCAGTCCAGATACGAAGCCTTCTTTTTGGGATGTAACAGTGCGTAAATCATTACAGATTGGCTTTTCTCCGCTTAACTCTTCCTGCAGGTGATTCACAAATCATGTCTCGATTGGCGGACATTGTGATCAAAGATGGTGATGGTGACATGCGAATTGCTGCCCTACAGGCTCTGAAGCTGGCTTGTCCTCGTATGTGACCTCGCGCTCCTTTGGCACTCGCGATCGATCCTTAATCGCCTTTTCCAGTCATCCGATTTCGGGACGCCAACAAAGTCGCCTTCTGTAAGATTATCGAGACGCTCTTGAAGGAACAGGGAAACAAAAAACACCACTCAAACGCCAGGTCAGCTTTGGATAGCTTAGGTATTGTCTCCGACTTCCGATCCGAGTTCTTTATCATGCACTAACTGTAACATGGTTGATAGTTCGATTCGGGGACATTACTTCCCTTTCCATTTCCCAGGTGCTGAGAGCTGTTTTGATAGATGGCGGTCAAGACCTCCAGAACAGTGCAGGAAGGACACTCTTCGATAATTTCGCGGCCTTCGCAATTGCAATGTCTCCAACGACGGCAACAATCACAGTTGCCGGAAAGGCTGTGGTAGAGCGACTCATAGAAAGACGTAAGTATATTCACACTGTTCAATATACTCTTGGTTTCGATCCTGACCGTGCACACACAGTTCCGATCCTAGACGAAACCGCTACTATCGTCGTTCAGACCTTGACCCCGATGCTTCGAAGCGCGTCATTATTCGCTCGCGCGACTGCTGTTGAACTCCTTCTGAAATTGTATACAACGCATGGTAAGCCATATAAAATTGTGACAATTCACCTCGACTTTAGCCGTTCTATAGGCCATCCGAACCCAGGGATTTTCGAACCTGCAATACTTGAAATTATCGCTTTATCACTCGATGAAAAGGACGACGTTGGAGAAATACGCATCACTGCGATCCAGCTTCTCGTAGCCTTGTCGTCAGGTCCTACATGTGAGTATATATCAGCCTATTATTTTCCAGAGCCCTCAATATTTTCCAGCCTTGGAGAGCGTTGGAAGACAAGGGGGCCCAAAATCATGCACTGCAGTTAATACCTCAGTGCTTGAACAAATCACACCCTTGGCGACAAAGTTTATGGCGCTGCTTCAAATTGATCGACTGAGACCGTGTGTCGTACGACTACTCTCCCTGATGTCACTGGACCCAACGGGTAAGTCATTGCGCTTCCCATTACCAGTGCCCTCAGGTAACAAAGAATGCTTTCAGCCCGCCAAACAATAACTCTACGCATAGCTTCGGTGGCTCTCGATCCTGAAAACCCTGCCGGTGTGGCTCACGTCGAGCTCCTAAGTCGCCTGATCTCGGACGGTGCGTACAGTCTCATCGTTGGTATAACCACACGTTGGTTAAAATGGAAGATAGGACGCTTGCATGAGATGGCTACCGATTACTTGATGCTTTTCCTTGCGCCACCACTGCTCACTCGCCCGCAACTCGCCCCATACAAGCTCGAGATCCTAACTGCACTCTGGTGCCGATACGCCAGCGCTCGACATGTTCTGAGTCTTCCGACGAACGATGACGAACTGGTAGAGATGGGCGAAGATAGAGGCGACAGAGATAATACACGTCAGACGCTGCTTGATTGGTTCACTCTTGCATTGTTTGGGCGGCATGTAATACGGCACGAGGCTGATATATGGAAGGAGCGATGTGAGGGATACTTGCGGCAGTCTGCCAACGGCATCGGGGGTCAGGCTGCCTCATTGTATTGAAGCTGCACTTGATATTTAATAATGTATGACCAGATATTTCTGTGTTTTTTCTCTCTTCCAATTCGACTCATGGTCCCCGAAACATGAAATTGGATTTGGACCTCCGGGCGCGCTACGACGAGATTCTTGATAGACCCATGGCCTGGCGCTATCGTCAGCAAATAAATTTATTATCTAGTAACAGGGTGATTTGTTTGGGTAGTTATGCTCGTTGGGTTTGCGAGTACCAACAGGTTGGTACTCACAGAACCTCCGGGCACGTGTCGCTGATGGAGGGTTGAATAACCCTCCATCTGCTGTTCTTTCATTGAGTAGACTACAATGTGCATACAAACTGCGTAGGGATATGGGACTAGAATGTATTATGTCTCTGTTACTAGTAAAAGAGAAGGAAGGGGTCCCAGCCCTTGACATGTGTACATGAAAGGTGTGGTGTTCTCTGACGGTCAT
>SDEE01001137.1:0-12414 GCA_004126415.1 Candolleomyces aberdarensis | reverse complement strand
GGCTATTTCACCGCCTCACGCCCTCTCACTCAAAGCTCTGGAATCTGAACTGACACGTCTTACAGGCGACTATGGACATGTTCCAACAGCTTGCTAAACAACGATTTGGATGAGATTAGTAATGTCATTAGTACAGTTGACGAATTATGACGCCAAGACTCGTCCTCTATTTTGAAGAGGCTCGCAATCGCTGCCAGTGGTCACGGTTCAGCTCAGTAAGCCTCTACCCGATTGAAAGGTAACATGAACGGTTACATGAACATCCCGATGCTAACCTTCATATTAGATTTCATTTCACAGCTCTGCTCAGCCCGCAGCCTTGTGGTCGGTCTCGGAGCTTTGTCAGGTGGAAACACGTGATCGATCACCAAGCAGTTTCGCTATATCGAGCGTGATCAGTATAAAACCAGCTCTACTGCTTGCTTTCTTCTTCAACTACAACCCAAACCATCCAACGCAATGCCTGTCGCCGCTATCAATTCTTTGGAAGAGTTCAAGAGCATCGTGCGTTCACCCACTGATCACGACCAGTCTGAAACGCATTCTGACCTARGTCTTCTAGRTCAACGGCAAMAAGCCCGTTGTGATTGATTTCTGGGCTACATGGTGTGGCCCCTGCAGAGCCATTTCCCCCGTTTTCGAGAAATTTTCCGATCAAGAAGCTTTTCAATCTGTCGGATTCTACAAGGTGGATGTTGACGCTCAATCCGCCATCTCTGAGGAAGTTGGCATCCGAGCGGTGAGTACTTGGAACACACGACTGAGCCATTTTTGTATGAACTGAGCGTTTTTTCCTCTGCTTCCACAGATGCCCACATTCTTGTACTTCAAGAATGGTGAGAAACACGGCGATCTCATGGGTGCCAACCCAAACGCCCTCCAGGTGAGCTCAATGAGTGGACGTTGCCGGAGTAGATTGCTGATTGTCGGCCCATTAGACCCTCGTCACGAAGGCCGCTTCAGCCTAATTATAACCTATGTTTCTCAATGCAATTCCTCGACGGTCACATGGAACCACTTCGGGTCCATCCCTGTACCAGCTGTATTATACCAAACCACTTTCAATCTGACGTCATCGTTCGCTGATCGTGCAAACTCGGAAGGTGTGTTATTGCACACGACATGGACATTTACTTCTACCCTCGCTGTAAGAACTCTCCTCATCGAATTTGTATCTTGAGTTCCGGAGCACTAACTTGGGAATGCTGACGCGGCACAGAAACCGACTGTGGTTCATTGCGACCTCTCGCCTTTCTGTTCTTTCCTCAATTCGATGTCATTATCCGGGATGCGGATCGTGAAGCTTGCTTCGTTTACTGCATCCTGCCTCGGATCATCCGTTCTTAGTAGCACGGGCATGATCGATGGGACTGAAGTCAGCTAAGCAGGAGCTTGACCAGCAAAGTTGGTCCTATCTGTCATCACCGTTGGCTTCTCGTGTATATCATCTGTATAAGTGCAGTCCTGGCCCTCCACCCTCTCAGGATGCTCGGTGAAGTGCTATCCGTTTGCTCGCCGCCAACACCACGTCGAGGTAGAACCTCAGGTGGCAAGGGGATCGGGTAAGTACGCCCTTGACCCACCCACTGACAGTGGCGAGCACAGCCAATGCCTGGCGTCCAGAGCGGGAGATCTTGGCCAGCCAGAGATGTCCAAGGGCACGAGGTTGTCATTTAGCTGAGTAGCTCATTGCTCATTGCTCTGGCTAAGGAGCCTGACGTGATAGATGCAATCTATTTTCTGACCCTACTCCGTCGRCGAACTGAAGATTTTCCAGCGTCAAGATACCCGCTGCGAGGGAAGAATTCAGAATGTGACACTGCGTGTGCTCGATTTTCTCACTTTCAACGGTCTGATGTTGCCAAGGTAGGTGATTACACTCTCTTTTCAGCATAGACCTAGCACATTTCTGACTACACGTTGTTTAGGTGGTGCCATTTTAGGATGTCTGGCCGCTTTCCTAGGCTCAACAGTCTTACGACTGCTCAATCTCGCCGGAGTACTCCTTTAGTACTCACATGTTTTCCAGGGCTTGGAGTTTCTCCACGAAAATTGAGTGGCTCATTGCGATATCGTAGAGCAGAACGCCGTCATAAAAGGAGTCCTCGACACTTTCGTTTGCCCGCTCCTGAATAATTTACGAGGACTACTCAAAGACTACTGTGCGTGATCCAGGAGTTCCTCCTCCACGGCAACTAAGGTGATATGCGACGATAAACCGTGAAGCCTGACAGTGTATCGTCTGCCGACATAGCCAGTATATTGACCGCTGGAAGTCATAGAGGACAGCACGGTGCCAGTCTGCCCTGGCGTGACCGTATGCTCTGCATCGTTCTTCCCAGTCTCGTCGTTGAGAACCCAGGCCTTGTATTCACGCGTGAATTTCACGGAGATTTCGTCTCTGAATTTGGCGTCGGTCGTCTACAAGGCCGGTCAGCTCTCAGCGACAGGGAGTGTACAAATTGGACCCACCGTTGAGGCCATGGTTGCTCGTAAGGAGGGTTGGAGGACGCCAGTAATATGAAGAAAGCCCCCTGGTTAAATAGTAGTTTGAAGGACACCATTTCCACGGACACCCGTTGTAGCCACTTGGCGGTCATTGTGAAATCATTATGAGGACGTTCGGCCAGTTGCCCTTCCGAACTTCATTGCAATTTACATCAGCTACTTACAGATCCATTGTGGAATCCAACGAGGACAAGTTAACTTGAACTTTGCCGGCCACTGACAATGGCTGTGTGGCTGGCCACTCTAACAACATGACCACTCGGCCTTCTCCTTTGTGTTGCAAGGACGGTGGCCGGCCGTGTTCACCTTCTTCAGGCAACATATATAAGGTACTGTTCGTCCTACAGCCAGCACCCCCGGGAATTCCGACTCCATTACCTTTGCCCCCGCCTCTGCCTCCTAGTACGCTAACAACCTCGGACAGAGCCCCATGAACATTGTGAAACTCGATGGGCCCATGCCGCAGGGCTCGTGGTTTTCCGAGTCCTCCAAGCCATTTACAAGTGATTTGGAGGAGTCGTGGACACTGAAACTGGACATCGACTTTAATGAACAGTACTTCATGGCTGCTAAGAACTGGATCTACCTCGCGCCATTCTTTGCCCCCCACGGTTATCATCTATATGTCTTACCGAGGGGAACTCATGCTGTGAGGCCTCCTGCGTCGCCCAAGGCATCCCAGGATGACACGTATCCATTCGCTCGACGCGTTTACACACATGAACGTGAGCTCGACTTCTACAAGATTCAGGTGAGGTGTTTCTGCCTTGTGATCTATCCATATGCTGACCCTGATGGCGGCTCACCGGTAGACTTATCGAGTATGGCCAGCCAGAGATACAGAAGGTCGCGAAGTTATGATTCGGTTGAGTGTCTCCCTCTTCAATAAGTTGGGCGGTTCAAGCTGACTCTTTCCGACTGTAGGCTGGCATCTGGACCTACATACTCTGACGAACTGAAAGTTTACCAACGTCTTAACACTCCGGCGGCACGATGCGATCTACGGAACCATACGCTTCCGGTCCTTGACTATTTCTCCTTCAATGGACTGGTGTTTGTGGTTTTACCAAGGTCAGTATGTCCTACACCCGCAGTCCTCCTCTCTAACGCTCCCGACCGGTTTTACAGATGGGGTGCTGACGCTTTCAGTATCCGCGATCCATTCAAAAGCATTTCCGAGATGTTCGATATCGCTGAAGCGTTCTTCGAGGTATTTACTTCCATTTACTCCCTGTTATTGATTAACCCTGATCTTCACCCGTCCTACAAATCATAGGGCCTTGAATTCCTGCACGAAAAACGAATCGCACACGGAGACATTGCAGAGAACAATGTCGTCGTCAACAAGATTGGGAGGTATGAGCTCAAGATCCCTAACACCAGAGCCCCGGACGTCGTCAAGTATGCATTTATCGACTTCGATGCGAGTGTCATCTTCCCAGAAGATACGGACGTAACCAAAGTTCGTGTTCCAAGAGGAGACAGACTGCCCCTCCACGCTCTTGGTTTGTTCCCGGGGGAGTTGTGCAATCCGTTTGAAGAGGATGTGAAGTGTCTCGCTAATACTTTGCAAGAATGGACAAGGGTGAGTCTTTTCGTCAGCTCTCAACGGCAACGACTTAAGATGATCTCATCCTCCCTCCCAGAATATGGAAGCGGTGATTCCTGAGATCGGCCCATTTTTCGATGGTATTCTCAAAAACAAAGATGCACGCTGCCCCTCTGCAGCTCAGTGTCTGCAAGAATTGCGGCGCATCCGATCTCGTTTGAACACTGCCCAGCTAGATCACCCTCCGCTTGGGTCATTCTGGAGAGATGGTGAGTTTCGTTGTACTATTCAGCAGATGGAAAGACTTATCACATTGAAACAGGTAAATTGTTTAAGCATTAGTAGGTATGCACGATTGGTCGGAAGTTGAGCGTTAAATAGTGGATTTGTACATGGTGACAGTGAGGAATGTGTCAGCGTGCGAGGATAGCACAAACGCGCTCCAAGTAAGGCGCTTCCGAGAGAATGAGGCGCAATATCCGTTGCGGACGATAGGATATTCGGTAGGCCATAATCGTGTGCGGTTGACGCTCAGGTTGCAGGGTGGAACCTAGCATCAGTCGACCTAATTTTAATCGGAGTGTGCGGCATTCCACCGGCAGCCACTAGGCCAAGGAAATAGTAACGTTGGATCATCCGTCGGTCTTCGCCATCTTCCAACGACACGCGTTTTCAAGCCTGGCTCGCTGGCTCTGACTGCCTATTGGACTTTTCTCCCTTGGAAGTGTGGGCACCTAACTCTAAGGGATATCGAGTCATGGTCGTCTACGTGCAATCTTGAAGACCTGGTCGAGTATCGAGCGGAAACTCAGAGAACTGCTCGCATGTGGACGACCCTCACACCATTCTTTACTTTGCAAGGTTACTGTGCATACGAACTCATTTCAAACCTATCGGGAGGATGCGCCAAACCTCCCAGTGAATGCAAACCCTCTCCTAAAGATCACTTAGGCCCATATCCGTACGTGCGACGGGTCTATGCTAGCGAGGAAGAGCTCAACGTTCCCGCTTTACAGGTATGAAGTTTATTAATTCTTAACTTTGAAAAGCTGAGCCCGACTGCAGTGTACGAGAATATGCCAGCGAATGATGCGCAGGGGCACGAAGTCATCACTTGGTTAGTTTGGTTCATTACAACACTTGCAAGACGGGACTCATAGTCACAGGCTCAGCTCAGGTCGGGTCCACCTGAGGAGCTGAAGTTTAATCAACACCTCAACATCCAAAAGGCGAGAAGGTATTCAAGCAACCGCACGCTGTCCGTGCTCGATTTCCTCACTTTCAACGGTTTTGTGTTCGTGGTCACACCAAGGTCTGCATCATTTATTTCAAATCTAGTTGAACTACTTACAATGCATGGGCAAATTATCTAGATGGGAGGCCATCGAACTTGTTTCATATGGCTCAACAGCATCTCCGAGATACCGGATATGCTGAAGCCTTTTCCAAGGTATGATTCGCCGAAAGCTTAAGCCCTGCTTCATCCACCCTGACCTTATATATCAGGGTCTAGAGTTTCTACACGAAACTTGAATCGCTCAGGGTGACATCTTGGAGCAAATGCAGTCATGAATGTTCTTATGGATCCAGCGTTTCACATTGGAATCACCACCCTCAGAGACGATTATATTGATTTCGACAGTTTAATCAGCTTCTCAGAAGGAACTCACATCGAAACTACTTCTGAAGAGCGAGGGAGCAGATTCATGCACAACATGCTCCGCATGAAGAACGGGCTCTGCAGTCCGTTCAAGATGACCTCAGATGCCTCACGTAAATAATGCAACGGCATGTTCGCGTGAGCACTTCAGCTCGTTTTTCATTACAGCCTAGCGCATCATAAGCCGTTCAGCATATCGAAGATGTTGTGCCGGGTATCGCGTCCTTTTTCGATTGCAACATGAAAAGCGAAGATATCAATTACCCTTCCGCTTTTCAGTACCTCGAAGTGCTTCGTCAAATCCATTCCAACCTAACCAAATCCCCGTTGGAACGGGCTCCCTAAGTTGGGAAGACGGTAAGCAAAACACCTTTCCTTTTGATGTATTCAATTTTTTCTAATATCCAACTTGATAGGAAAAGTAACGCTTTGAGATGATTTCTCATCGTCATGGCGTCAGGCTGCTTTGAATAATGATAAAACTCGCGAATAGGCCACGGGTGGCCTACGAGTATACGCCCTCCGTCCGACCTGATTCTGAATACGCCTGCAATTCGCCAGGCCCTACAAGATATTGAGTGCTATGAAGCATGTCATGGATACAGAAACACACACCCACACCACTGGCAAGCAGACTCGGCTCAAWCATGAAGTYGTTCCACCCTCCCATCGTCGACCTCAAGTCAGGGACTAGATTGAGATCTGGACTGTTCGGCAAGATAAGATAAGATTTGTCTCCAAGCAACCTGGCGTCTCTTATGACGCTGATGATGCATGCTCTCTGCTAGTCCTGGTCAGTGCGTGTGGAGAGATGGCGAATCCTTCAACGTTCGTAATGATAGCCCCCACATTTACCCTCGTCCTCCGACGTCTTCCGCCCGGTCCTGCCTTTAGCCAGTTCTCTCGCCGCCGCCCACCGGAACGCTTCGAAATCCCACCTACAACTAGGTTCACGCTTCGACGCTCTAATTCCCCGCTGACAAGGGGATCAGGAGAGGGAAAACGGGACTGTGAGAGTGTTCGAGGAAGGAAGAAGGCCTGAGCGTCGAACTATTACGACCCAACAAGGTGCCAGCTGGGCAGGCGCCATCATCATTGTCCCCTCCTGTCTGCTCCTTTCCCTCCATTTCGCGAGCGCGCAAACCACTGTCTCCTCAATCCCCTCAAACTTCTCCAGAATGTCCGAAACCGTTGCCACAGATGCTGCCAGTCCCAATGGCACCGCGGGCTTGACTGAGCACGCTCTGAAGCCCACTGCTGTCGCCCCCGAGGCTATCGATCCAAACGAAGACGATGCCGGTGAGGAGGACGACGGGTACGATTTCGAGGTGAGATCCACAGTTCGACCTATACTGGATTTTCCGAGTTTCTGCGTTGTGCACCTCGCGCTCCGTCGGCCATCCCGTTCGGTCGCGCCCATCCGTCTGTGCCTCCTCTGCCCATGCACGTGTCCCTCCTGATTCTGCTCGTCGTTTGCACGAAACAGGGGCACGTAGCTCGTTGGATGGGATCAGGTTTCCCCCCTTCCCTGCCCTTTCGCGGGATGGCCGGAAAATCACCGGCTCGACGCGCTCGACTGCGCTCAGCGTCACCTCGCTCCCAACTTTCCTTTTTCCGTCTATCCATTTTCCCACTCCCTCGTTCCTCCTCCCCTTATTTTTGGGATGTGCGCCATCCCGCCCTCTTCCCACAGGCCTTCCTAATACGCTGCTGACCACACGTTTGTCCTCTCCAGGAAGAACAGCAAGCGGTAGAAGGCGAGGAAGAGGAGTATAGGGAAGACGATGATGAAGACGACGACTACGAAGAAGATGCGGGAGGCGAGGTCGGCGATCTCGGTGAGCCCGACGTCGCTGCTGAGCCTCAAGCATCGGAGGCGGCCGCTCCTGCTGCCAATGGGAAGCCCAGTTTGACGGCACTGTTGTTGGGTGATGTGAGTGACCACATCTCAACGTTTTATACTATGTGATCGCCGGATACAAGCTAATCACCGGTCATCTAGCCTAACGCAGCTGAAGAAGATGAAGACGATTACGACGAAGAGGAAGAAGATGACGATGAGGAAGATGATTTTATCGAGGAAGCTACACCTATCACACCTACATCCAAGAAACGCGCTATCGAGGAGACGTTGGAAGAGGGCGATAATGACGAGGATGAGGCCGTCTCCAAGAAGGTCAAGTCGTGAGGATGCGGATGCGAGCATCGATCCATTAAATCGCGTTATTGGATGCCAAGCGAAACGGGAAGGAAAGAGGGAAGGAGCGAGATGCCAGGTGGAGAGCGCAAAGCGAGCTTCATCTGATCATCTGTTTATTTATTCATTTTCTTATCATCGGATACTTTACTCTTGAGAAAAGAAGGTTCTTGGTTTCTTTCGTTAACTCTGGTCCAAAATCTGTTGTATGTATGTAACGTTTTCTGCCTAGTGTACCTCCTACATACCAATTCGGAAACTAAACTATTTAATGCCAAGACGGCCACAGTTGATATGGAAGTATTTGTGAGCAAGTGAAGATGCAATGGGAAAGGTTTGAAGGTGAGTCGCTAGCCATAACGGTACAAGATCGGGATATTAATACATTTGGATGCCTCATGTTCTGCGCAGGAGGTATTGTCCACGATAACATCATCGGCATGCAAAGTGTCGTCAGGTCACTATAAGTGGTGGCGTTATGCCTGGTGTTCCCTCAGTTAAAAGGAATTGAGGATGGCCTTCCATTGTTCTCAAGCCATCCTTTGAATACCCCACTATACGTCTCTTATACCCCTCTGCCTGGAATCTAGATCTGTGATCGCTGAGTGCGCTGATAAATCGAGGATGTCAAGCATCAAGTCAATCAGCTCGGTCGCTGAATTCAATAGCATCGTATGTCCGCTTCCTCTTTCTGCGTACGCCACACCACCCGGGTACTGCATTGTCGGGTGGCGGCGGATTCGAAAATAGAATAGACTTTGCTGACCTTTCTTTGCTTTTTCGAATTCTGTGGCTTCTCTATAGGTTAACAGCGGCAAACCCATCGTAATCAAGTTCTGGGCGCAATGGTGTGGCCCGTGCAATAACTTTGCACCCAAGTTCAAGCAACTATCGGATGAGGAGGCTAAGAAGGGGTCGAAAGTAGAGTTCTATAGGCTGGACATCGATGAGCAGCCGGAGTTGTCGGACGAAGTTGGTGTGCAGGCCGTGAGTGCTTTCGACCAAATCATTGCCCCTCCTCCCCCACTTCTTTCGACCTTCTACCTACCGCGAAACGTCGCAAGTACTCCTCTAGCGAGTCACATTATCACTCCTGCTCAAGCCCGCTCGCTTCTCTCTTGATCTACGACGCTAACTGCCACTATTTCTTTCAGACACCGCATTTCTTCTCCTTTAAGAATGGCAAAAAAGTGGGCGATATACGGGGAGCTAACTTGGACGGTTTGCGGGTGAGTAAATTCTGGTACCTTTGTGTCAGCGCTGCAGCTTATGAACCGTTCTCTAGCAACTCATTTACTTTACCGCAGCATTGCCATAAACATGCCTCCTAGACTTTATCGAGCCATTTTCTTCTCTGCATCGAGCTCTGCATGCGCCGTACTCTGAAGCCGGAGGGGAAGGACGTTGGGAGTTAGGCAACGCCCAAGCTCTAGTTCTGTTTTCAAGTTTTCGAGTTACAAGTTTCACTTGTTCATCATCATTGTATCATTCTCATCCAAGCAAGAGTGTATCAGTATTTATATCCTACGAGTCAGGTAGATGATATTCAGTCATTCCATTCGACACGGATAATTCGGGATTGAAAACGCAATTCACGGAGGTAGAGGTACAAAATCGATTTAATCTTTTCTTGCCAAGCGCCTTCGGGTCGCCCTCACCATCGCAGTGTTCATCCGACTGAAAGCAGAGCCAACCCAGACCTCGACGAGCGAGCGCCAGCACTCCGCAACTCGGTTGCGTGTGGTGGGGATTGGTAGAGGGTTGTGTATTCGTCGCTATCCGGTATCCTGATCTTGCCCGTGATCGAATTAGCAGTCCTCGAGCCTTGGACTCGGATGAAGGATGAAGGCGGCGTTTGGCGGGTTCATCGGCAATATTACCGATCATGATGGCGGACCGACAGGCGCCGGGCCGTCAGTTTGCCTAGAGAGCCTCACCTTTCCCGTTCATCCTCCCATGTCGGTCTCGAGAATGGCATTTGCCGCACCTATGATGCTCCAAGTGCGTGATTCCAGTATTTGAAACAGGAAACCATTAACTCAGGCCAATAACTCGGTGAATAGCCTTCAAACTTCCTTCTCGAACCGTCCTCACACGCCGGCAACAGCAGCCCTCAAACATAAATCCTATCGATATATGTCTTCCGAGATACCTTCCCATAGATCTGCAATATGAAGCGCATGTCCGAAGGACACGATTTTGATAGAGCCAATTTCATGAACTCTTGGTGGATAGTACGCTGACATCACCGTCCGTCAACGTCGAACATAACTAAGGATCGCCCTTACCCAACGACTATGGACCCATTTGTCCTTTCTTCCTCCTTTCCTATCATGGATACTAGTCCTCTAGGATCCTTATCCTTCTATTCTCTCCCCCAGTGAAAGAAAAACAACGACAGTTCAAGTTATTGCGAACGGTAGGACCAGGAACAGTAAAAACAACACGCTCGTAATTTGTCAAAGCAGGTCTCGTATTGGCCGCACCCACGAAGACAGCGGCAGCAAAAATATACGGGCACTGGTCCACACCATTCACCAGCCAGAAGGCCTCCATCCCGTTCGATGCACCCTCAGACAGCACCACAACCCAACTCAGGAACTACCCTGACTTTCCGAACTAGATCTATTCGTCGCTGTGCGGCAGTCAGCGCCTATCCATCTTTTTTCGAATATCCAGTGAAGCGCAGTAAGTCTTCTTTGTGTGTTCAAGGCATTCCGTCCCAATAAGGTGTGTGGCTGACTGCTCTTTCTTGACCAGAATCTCTGTTCCATCGATCGCATACCAACTGTTCGAATCACCCACATAACGATCCAAAAAAGCAGAACAATCGATTGTCACAATGCTGAGCTTTGTCGACGTCAGGAGACCTCGATTCCTCTTCCTCACTTCCCCATTCCCATTGCATCTACGTTCTCAACATATCCTTTCTGATCAAGTGTTTCGGCCAGTCTTGGACTCAAGCAGCTATCATACACTCAATTTCTTTAATAACACAACGTCTCCGTCTGTTACAATTACGATGTTCTCAACGGTACCATGGTGTGCCCCCCTCTCCGTCGCGGGCGCGTGGGTTACGAGGGGCTCCTTTATGCGATATATTTGAAGGCGAAAATAGATCGTTGGTGTCAAAGGCTCTTCCCTCACCGTTGCTTCCTCTGAGCAAAGCCAAATTCCTCCTTCCGAACCGGCGTCTCCTTCTCTACCATGCCCCGCCTCCTCCTTCTCTTCCCACTACCATCACCTCCTTAAAAAGAAGCCAGCAAACCCACCCGTGGACGATAACACTGACGCTCACCTCACTGTGACGCTAGCTCGCTCTAAACTCCAGTCGGTGTCGTCGGATGCGGCAGTGCAAGAAGAGACTGAACTCACTTAGTTCTCTGTACCCAACTCCAGCGGAGAACAGAAAGACTGGAAACTGTCAAGTTGGTCGTTCTGACAAGATTTGGCGAGCCATTGTCCAACGTAGTTCCTGCATTACTTGTGGCCGTTCAACTGAGCGGATCCTGCTTTTTCAGATGTAGAATGCCTGGTCAAGCAGCCATAGACCTTGACATGGGCAGGAACACCTTTCGTTTGGCCTTCTATTCTAGGAACCGGGGTCCATGGGGTTGTCCGGTTCTATTCGACGCCAAAGGACAAGAGCTCAGAATTTGAAATACGTGCACTACAAGTACAACAGATATGACGTGATAGGTATAATAAGAATGAGAACTGTTTCAATTGAATCGAGTTTCTAGCGAAGTCTGGAGCCTTGTTCCAAAAGCTTGAGGCAATCAGTCCTCGTTTCACCCTACAAATAACGTAAATATGGGCATGGAACGAAATGCATGTTCACTCGCCAGTGCGTTACATCTCCTCGTTTCAAGGTATCCTAATTCGAACAACCAGTCCCTCGAAGGGTACAATTAAGTCGTAGATATGACGGTTGACAATTGACGCGCCTCTCCCGTCAGCCTTGTGATGTAGGCGAGATCTTCTGCTTGACCTGTCGCATCGAACCGCGTCCGGATGAGAGAAGCCAACCTACGAAGGGATTCGAGTCGGTATTGGTGCCCAACAGGATAGTGGGAGGTAGAAAGCTCCTCGCGGTATAGAATTGCCTCTTGAAGGTGGGGAAGTGTATGGCTGACTTTGTACATATCATGCAAAAATATGGCAAGGTTCTCTAGTAAATTTACACGGTATGGATGGTGAAGTTCGAGCGCTTCACGACACAGGGAGATCGCCTCTTCGAGGTCCGCTACGGCTCTTCTGTGCCGATAACGATCCAGGAGCGCAATGCTCAGATTGTGGAGTGATAACGGGCGATCTGGATGAGGGGATGGTCGAAGTTCGAGCGCTTCACGATACAGGGAGATCGACTCCTCGAGATCAGCCATGGTTCTTGTGTGCCGATAACGTTTCAGGAATGCACTGCCAAGAGTGTCGAGTGATGACAAGCAACCTGGATGAGGAGATGGTTGAAGTTCGAGCGTTTCACGACATAGGGAGATC
>SDEE01001136.1:0-12435 GCA_004126415.1 Candolleomyces aberdarensis | reverse complement strand
GATGTTTTCGATCGGTACAATGATAAATGGATCGAAAATGACGTATAAATGGAATATATGAGACCAGGTCACGGGACGTTGAAAAAGCCAGCAACCATCGCCGAGATCGCCGAATCGACCCCTCCACCCAAACGGCCTCAAATCGAAGCAGACCTTACATCAAAGACTGATCGACTCATCATCAGTCGATAAGGTCAGCTACGGAGACTAGGTGTTCACTAACTGAACGCAATTCGACCAGCAAGAATCTTCGAAAGTTGATGTTATGTCAGCTGAGCTACGTCATCACAGCGCCTCGTCGGTCGCGCCTCTTCCACACGTGGTCATACATGTAGTAGATTAGATTAAATATCCGTGTCGCGGAATTATGAAGTTTGGTTGAAGTCCCTCGGTAGGAACTCGTTCGCCGTCGAGTATTTCGAGTGCAACATATAGAATAGGAGCCAAATGATTGAAATTTACGTTTTTTGAAGGGCTTTAGCCACCTTTCCCTGCATTATGTAGCCCTTGGGAGGCACCCTTTCATGTAGAATGATAATGAGCCGTTATCCCGTTGCTTTCTCTTGTGCGCTGGTAGCATTCTAAGGCAGCCATTGAGAGTTTTGGAGAACAATAGGGTTTAGTCAAAAATAAAGAGGGTCTCCTGCCATACCGGTGTCACTAACAGCATGAGGAAGTTCGTTCAAGTTGACAACTTGTGCGTGTCGTGTCACCAGTGCATGTGAACCCAAGTGAACAAACGTTTTGGGGAGGCATCAAATCGAAGACATCGAGTAAAGATTAGTTAATGATTATTTTATTTGACTCCTATTCTATGTGGTACACTGACGGCGAACGAGTTCATACCGAGGGACTTCAACCAAACTTCGGCATTCCGCGACACGGATACCTAATCTAATGAATTGCGTTCAGTTGTTCACTATCACGGACCAAGGCCACCAAGTCAAAAAGTCAGTGAGCTCTACAATCTAGGCAGAGCCGAACAAATCGAACAAGGGCTGAAAATCGGAGCTTCGGATATCGAGAAGGAGAGATAACCAGTAACCACTCAGATTCGAGTGCCTGGTGAGCTTCGTCTTCATCTCCTGCCCTCTCATTTTCTGGAATATTGACATATGGTGGCACAGTCAGGTCACCAATTTACTTTGAAGACAGACGCGAGGACCGGACGGGGAGACAATTAACCAAGCGCTGCGGAGAGAACGGAAAGACTGTATCGTTTGTTCACATCCATCCGACATCCGCCTCCCGTTAAACCCTACTCATCATTGCTTTCTCCTCGTTCGGGATGAATATATGCGCTTACCTATGAAACCATTGCCAGTAGAAGTCTGCAACCCTTATGGTCACAGATCAATCGGAAACTGGCACGTTGAATGCATGTATGCGTTCCGACAGGGAAAATACTGTTTTTGTGGTAAATTTTGGCTCTCCGACTCCAGGAGAAGCAAGCCGTCGCTCTCCAACTTGGGCCCACCGCGTTCGTCGTCTTTCAGGCTAACGGTGTAAGCTTTCGGACGGCGCAGTTCGAATCCAACTACCAGCTCACGGGAAACACCTGGGCACGTCAAAGGATTCTGCTGCTGCCAATGGCAAGAGGAAAGGCTCCAACTGGATTCGAGTTTGTGAGTGGTGGATGGGATAGGACTGTACGTATATCGAGTCGGGAAGCGGGTGGGAAGGAGAAGGGCCTGAGAGGGAGGCTGTATATCATACGAAGCGGATGCAGAGGTGAGTTGTCTGTTCTGTGAATTTTTCCTGGTTGCCAACTGCGTTTTCCCGACTCTTTTGTTATGTTCAGAGTAACGTCAACGATTTACTTGTCTGATGCTCGGTACATACTATCTGGTTCAGGTGATGGTAATGTGAGGATGTGGAAGGCGAAGGCGTCCGATAAGTTGGGTGTTATCACAGCTCAGGAGAGAGCGGCCATGGAGTACCGGCAGAGCTTGACTAAGAGGTGGTCTGTCGACAAGGATGTCGGGCGTGTCATGCGGTTAGTGCTAGAAGCTTTCACTCGGCTTTGATGAACTAGAAGCCTCTGACCGAACGTTGGTTTTATTGTTTATCCAGGACTCGGCATTTACCAAAGGCCGTATGCAAGGCTTCGCAGCTCAAGACCACGATGTTGGACGCACGCCGTGCCAAGGAGGAGCGGAGAAGAAAGCATACCCGTGCGGGAGAGTCGAAACCGGTGGCGGAAAAGAAAAAAGTCATCTTTGCGGAACAATCATACGAGTACTGGCTACGACTTCAAGCTTCATCGCTCCCAGGTTGGATCCGTTTAGTCGAATTATTATATATTAGGGTCTATCTGGTTCCCAGGTCTTTGGTGGGACCTACTAATAGCTGCAGCTATGCTCTGGACAGCTCGGAACCATCGTCATCCGTGAAGACGACAAAGCAAAATTCCGATGGTGTAGATACAGCATAATAGTTGAACCTTTCTTCGAGACTTGAAGAGGGGATGGTGGACAAACCAAACCAACCATTTTAGCATGGCGAAGATTGACGCGGCATATCGCGAGCAAACGAACAAATCAAGAAGTCCTGAGTCACGAACAAATGAAGTCACCAATTAGAAAGTATAATAGGCATACAGATAGATTAATGACCTATGAGTGTGTCCGGCTCTATCATACAAGGGGTGGGAGGCCAAAGGACATCTCCAGTCTCCTCGACTCAGGAAGTGGGCATCCGTCGAAGCTCATGTTCACCTCATACGCTCGCTCGTCGTATGCTGTGAACAGCTCGAGAGGAGGGCGCGGTGCTGCATTCAGCCCCTCCCACTTGGATCGAGCACGAGTAACGATCCATTCTAGCGCCTGTCGATATTCAAACCTATTCAGCGACTGTTTTACTTTCGGGATCCAAAAGCGAACGCACGTGGAAAGAACATTCAAGTGTCATTGGGCACCGCTGGAATTCAGGTTACCACCATGGTAAACCAGAACCAAGAGTTAAGGGCATTTACCATAACATACACCGGCTCTTCGCCAGTCGGGGAGGATTGAGTCAGGTGTTCAGGGAACTGTAGGAGTGTTGAGCAATTAGTTTCATGTCTCTGAAGAATTGGAAGAATGACAATACATTAGAATGAATATGTGTCGATGCGCGTTGTAGATCTTGATGTAGTGCTTCGTATGTGCGTTCGGTGAATTTAATACTGATCTTGTCTTGTCTGATTGGCCAGGAAAGATATCGACTGCTTTTCACCAAGGGCTTAATGCGGTCAGGGTATTCGATCCCCAGCGCCAATTCTTTGCTCCAACTCGTAAGCATATACGGAAGGACATCTGGGCTAGACACGGGACCCAGGAAGAAGACTGAGCGGGAAAAGCCATAGAGGAAGAACGAGCCCGGGGTAGGTGGGCACCAGGTATACAGGGGCGGATTGGCCTCGAAGAGATCAATCTGCTTGATAAGGCTGTGGGGCTCGGTTGCGGTAACAAACGACCGCCAGTGGTAGAAAAAAGGTGTCGGGTTATAGTATGACGGGCTTGTGAGCATTGTGCAGAAGTAATAGTAGGCCATACGAAGATGAAATGAGGGCTGGACAAAGAAGCGACCCGATCGATTTTGAGTGACAAGGAAGTCCCGCAGGGACTTATGGCACACTGTCACGTCGCCCTGTTCGTCAGAACCGGGAACGTGAACAATCGCTTGCAGATTTAACAGTACATGGACGACCTGGAAAGCCTCGATGTCAAGAAAGTGCGCTATCCCGACGATGGGCAGTGGGCGATGGAGGAGGGTTATGGTAGAAATGATGTCATGGAAGTAGGGGACATGCTGCGAACGCGCAAGGGTTTGCTGGTACAGGCCGTCGAGTCCATTCATTTCGAGGGTGAGTGGAAGCCGGGCCATAGGGGTTAAAGGGTCCTCCCTGGTAGGTGATTGGACGATAAACTTGAATACTGTCGACGCGAGGATGAAGGATGAGCCAACATGCTCCAGCAACTTCCCCATGTCCAACTTCGTGGGCCATTTTCCGTGTGCTTTAACGTACGCTCGGATGACGCGGTCCCGCTTTGCCCTCGAGTCAAACGATGATCCTAGGAACTTCTTGATATCTTCATGGGGTAGGTGATTGTCGAGATTGCATAACAGAACCCCATCCCCGTCCAAACGCTCGCGGATGTGTTGTTCTACACGACTGGCGACGAAGATATGGAGCGGAATGGTAGGATTTTCTTCGAAGAAGAGGAGCATGTGATCTATGAACTCCTCCACGCCTGGTTTGTCGTCGCACTCATCGAGGCCGTCGATGACAATGATGAAAGGGCCTTTGGTGAGAGTCATTTCGAGAATATCCCCTTCCATAACAGCCCGGAACGGTCGGTAGACCAAACGCTCGAGTTGTCTGGTCAAGGAGACGCTGTTGTTTAGCAGCCCTGCATCTGCCTCCAAAGCGGCTTCGATGAGCGGCACCGTTGCAGGCAGCGCAGATGCCATTTGACCTGCCAACGTCACGGCAAATCTATTCATCGTGCTCCTATCGCCCGCGTTACGAAAGAAAAAGTAGCTTGCAAGCAAGCGCCCAGAATTTTCAAATATGTCGGCAATTTTCAAGGAAACAGCTGACTTTCCACAGCCAGCGAACCCGTGCAGCCAGAAGATGTGGGGAGTTGGGGTGTAGACCACCACGGCGGAAGAGACAGTCTCGATCTTCCCGTCCCCCGCCTCGTCTATCGTGTCTGCCCAATCGGTGATTTCTTTGATGACTTTCTTCCTCGTTCCGGGAAAACATGCAGAGTCTGGTGGAGAGATCTTTATATTACGGGTGTGGGATGCATCGGCAATTGGGTTAAGCCGAGAGACGAGGTCTGAAAGCTTGGTGTTAGCAACTGGTATCTAAATTGTGCTCCCTTACCTGTCAGAGTATGCTGATATACGATGACGGTTTGCTGATCAATGTGAAAATTATGGGCGCCGGAGAAGAATTGGATGCCTGGGGGCATGGCCGCTGACATTTGACAGACTGCGACGAGGATTTGTAGCGGATGGAGGATGAGAATGTGGACGTGGCAGGAAAGCAAGAATATAGACGCCTGCCAGTGTACAATGCGAGGATGGTCCCGTGAGAGGGTGGCAAAGACATACCAATATGTCACAGCACTTGCAAAGCGCCGCTCGCCAGAGATCAACTCTTCCCACTGCCAGAGTAGCAGACCATGCGAGACACCCGGGAGAGCCACAGCAGCCATAGTATGGTTGAAGAAGGTGGTCGACATCTATACCAGTACTCTTGTTACAGAGAAACGGTGACGACGACATTAGGATTATCCATTCCATCACGAGTGGAATCGAGGATCACCAATGTCACGCTCAAGAGTCTAGAGATCCGAGTTTTATTCGACCGCAAGACTTACCTCAAGAAAGCTTAGAGCACCAAGTGTAGGAATTAACGCAGTATGAGGCTCACGATAGGTCGTGGTCAAAGAGAACGAATGAAGGCGGCTAGTCTCGGGGAGTTCGGAGCTAACCCGGGACATACGGACTGTCGATAGGTATGCGGCGATTGCGTCTGTGAAGCTGGAGGACGTTGGGCTCCATTCTGAAAGGTACCTTCGTCGACGGCGAAGCCTCACCATCCGACAAGGACAGAGAACCGGCCCAAAAAGTTGTTGGAGCGTTGAACGCCATGCCACGACCACGGTCGGCGGAACCCACAACTCAAGAGGGGCCTGTCTTTTGTAACGGAGGGACGAGTGCTGCTATATTATGGGTGGGAGAGTCGTTTTCTGATAAGAAGGAGAAGGAGAGGGATTGGGCAGCCCCTTGGCTATCATCTGTTGTCGTTAGGTCAACAAAGGAGGCTACACCGATAGCTATAGCTTCCGTCACATCTCGTCGGTGAAACCAATTGGATGGCTACTAGCCTCCCGTAGCCAGACTGCGACAAGGACAGAGAACCGGCGTAAAAAGTTGTTGGAGCGTTGAACGCCATGCCACGACCACGGTCAGCTGAACCCACAACTCAAGAGGGGCCTGTCTTTGGTAACGGAGGGAGGAGTGCTGCTATATTATGGGTGGGAGAGTCGGTTTCTGAGAAGAAGAAGGAGGAGGAGGAGGAGGAGGAGGAGGAAGAGAGGAATTGGGCAGCCCATTGGCTATCGTCCGTTGTCGTTGGGTCAGCAACGGAGGCTACATCCCTCTACACCAATAGCTATAGCTTCCGCCACATCTCGTCGGTGACACCAATTGGATGGCTTCTTGTCTCCCGTAGCCAGACTGACGATGTATATCTGTCTTTACTCTCACTCCGTTCAAGGAGACAAACTTCAGTTGACATGCGGCCCTGATCGCATCTGCGAGTGCTTCAGTTAGTGCCATTGGGACTCTATAGGATTGATACTGACCGTGGCTCTTCAGCTGAAGACATTTCGATGGATCTTGGAAGTACTGGGCATCTGCTCACTGCACCCCAAAAGCTTCGTCAAAGCAAGTTGCCTCTGCTCGCATTGAGCTATCAATATCCTCAGGAGGATAGGTCCCAAGTGCGTCGCAGGCGCAGCAAGGTCGGGATCTGGCTGGGACGCACGCACACCGACATGCTTGGGGAGACTGTGAAATGTCGCTTGTCAACAAGAACGTTCAGATGCATTCAGATGTGCTCAAGAGAGTCTGAATCAGCTTGTGGCGGGTGGCGAAGTTGGATGTGCTTTTCTTAGCGTGTGTCACCGCGTTATTTGGGTCTATTTGATTGGCAGGTCGTTGACGAGGAGGACTGTCCCTTCAATCCGCCGCCGTTCCTATGAAGTCTCAAGCTCTACCATTATCGCCGCCAGTCTACCATACCTCTCAGACGTATTCTGAAATTCTAACAGATGAGCTCCAGCGATTGGTCTTTCAACCTTTGATGCAACACATCAGCCTATTTCGACTCTTCTTCTGAATCTGATTCTGACGAGCCTACCAAAGCCAATAGCTTGGGCGATGCTCTGAACAGCTCGAAATTAGTGAAGGCCACAAAGCGATTCTCCGATGATACGGACACAGCAGAATCGTTTGATATTTCTTAATGAAGAGGGCGTGGTGTACAACCGAACCCTTTTAGCATCGCGAAGATCAACGCGGCATGTCGAGCTCAGAAGGCTCAGAAGGCGCAAATGGACGTTGATGCTTCCGATAGCACTATTAGGCGCGCTGGCACTTCATTCCAACCCCAGCCTACTTCCGTCTCTGATGAATGATGAAAGTGATTCAACACGGGTGTCCAAAGGGATTATTTATTTAAGAAAAGGATGGTACATATCCTAGTATCCGTATGAATTCGACAAGGATGAATATTTCGAAAACTCGTCCATTGCAAAATCGTTGATGTGAGGGGTTTGAAGATATGAACGCGGCCTGGGAGGGTCAGGATAATCCCATTCCCCAACAAACCCCTCGAGATTGAAGCCCCTCCGTGAAAGTTCCTGCTCAATGTCCACGACCTTTGGGCTGACAAACCTCACACTCGTATATCGAAGCTTGGAGACTCTGTTGACTTCTGGAATCGTTTCCAAACTGGCCTTCGCTCTGCCTGTTAAAAATTCCAACACACTCGCTTCATTAAAAAGGAGGTGCACAGGAACCGGAGTTGAGAAGGTGTTTAAAGCTAGATCCTCCAGCTTAGGACACAAGAAACCAGGGGTTACGGTCATGGTGCCCCCATCTTCAATCACCTCGGGAGTGAGCCTTTTCAAAAAGGAGTCACAGCCTGAAGGGAACCCCCACGGCAAAGACATATTCATATTCCAACTTTCCGAGAATGGGGAGCGTATGGTGAGACTGATGAGGTTTGGAAGGTCCTCCAAGCACTTCTCAACAGCGTGTTGAGGCACACCGACGTGTTTGAAATTGATGCTGGTGATCGTATGTCCAAACCGTTGGACCCACTCCGCCAAGGGGAATACATTCCACGCTCTCTCAACTTCGGGATTCGAATAGGAAGGGGGGGNAGTCCATCTGATCCCGCCTGGGCCAGTGAACAGGGCTAATTTGGGTGAAGGAGCGAAGGGAAGGAAGATCGAGAGCAGAAGCCAGGCTATCTGTCCGGCCACTATCCTCCCGAAGAATCAAGGAATGTAGGTGGGGGAGGCGACATATTGGCCTATCATCTTGGGCCGGTGCGAGTGCCAATGGCGTTGCCCAAACAAACGGAGGAGTCTCCCAGCCTGAGGTTGGGGATCCGTTTCCGATGGCGAGGTTACACCGTTTCAGGTTCGGACATAACCTGAGCAAAGTCAGTGCTTCGTCCGCGGTTAAGTGAGTTACTCCTTTCCGCCCCGAACCCAACGTATGAGGTCTCAGCGAGAGCTCGGTCAGCCCACCCCAATTCACCTGCAACCCCTTCAACTTCGTAGCATTCTTGGGGCAGGCCAGCGTCAACGACTGCAGCGCCTGTCCATGTATCGTACTCATCGCGATCCCATCCCAAAAGTCCGTACGTTCCGATCCCAGACTGGGACTTATCGGTACGAAGACCTCCACAGCGTTGATCACTATGGAGGCCTTGCGAAGGATGGGAACGTCTTGAGGGGTAAGGAAGAGGAGCCGACTCAACTGGGACTTGTGGCTATCGCCAATGATCGCAAGTTTGAGCCTGACTTGCTCCCACCGCTTGGACTCGCTGAGCAGTAGGCTCACGAGCCTTCCCAAACCCATAAGTACTGAGCCTTCTAAAGTCCTCGATTGGGATGTGTCAAATCCTCCAGCACCGCTCTCGGACGCTTCCATGAAGATGGTCAGAGGGCAGCCTTTGGAACGATTTAGCCAGATCGTGGTTGCATCGAATAGGCGCTGAACGAATGAATCGAAGAGGGCTGCGGTTTCCCCGTTCACACGGTCTGCCTGGTCGGGGGGGAAATAGGGATCGCAATTGACGTTGGGGAGAACCAGCTGGATCCTGGACCACAACAAAGGTGTGTCGAAAGCGAGTTGTCGCCACTGGCGGCAGACATGGCTTATCACCACTGTCGGATGGTTGGGCGTCATGGCTGCTTCCGTGCAGTCGATAACGGGGAGGCATGCGAGAAACACTGTTGATAGGATGTCGGGCGGGAGTAGCTTTATGGGGGCAATCAGGGCCTGATGTTTCCGGATGAAGATCTTGTTCGCTTTTCGTCGAACTTTGAGGGCCGCCAAGGAGTCTTCAATCTCCTTAATTTCTTCGTCGATGCTGCCTATGACATCTCGCTTTCGTTGGATGAGTGCCTTGATTAGTGGTATCTCAGCGTCTAAAGGACTGTAGCCTGAGTCCAGATACTCTGAGAATGGCGAGTCCATAGGCGAAACGATGGATGTGGGAGGACGGTGTAGCTAAGTGGCACTGAGTCACAGTGATCCTAATCAGGAGGGCTCTTTACGACATTCAGGTTCGGCGTCAATCAGGGATGATCGATGATCGATGACTAGTGACTCGGTTTAGGGTAACGTGCCCCTGGGTCCTTGATGCGTCCAACGAATGGTGTTCACTAGTCTTGATTGATTTGAGCCGTTTTTGGGAGGGGTCCACTCCGATCCTTTCGGACTTTCTCAGACGCCAACGAGCATCACGTGCGCCACAGCTGGTAACGCGACTTTGTTTACTCGAGCGCGTTTTGTATCTTATCAACGACCACCGTCGCCACCGTCGTGTTATAACCTTTTCACCGGTTAGTGGCTTTTATTACACCATAGATTCAAGCTTACCAGGTTTTTTGGCCGATTTTTCGTCAGTAAATCTTCACCGGCAGGTCGAGTCTCAGGAGCTTGAGGGGAGCGCGAATAGGAATACATGAGATGATGCATGATTGGAGCATGTTCCATCGCAGTCTCTTCGAGCTTCCTCATGCTGAACGATTCAACTTGTCCCCAGGTAACTCCCAGCTCTTCGTGCCTCCCTCTTCCCCCTTCCTTCGCTTGGGCTCGCATTTGCAACCCTGTCTTTCTGTCTATCATCGGCCTCCTCACGGACAAGTTTAGCAACGAGACCAACAGCCCACGTTACGAGAGCATCCTGTGCATGCACAATGTCTCTCAACTCCATCCCCTTCACATACAACCCCTTAACGGCAGCTTGGGGGTCGTTCTTGGTGTGGGATGTGGCCTGGGCCTGACGATACAGGAGTTCTATTACCTGGCCCATTTTATGTTTTGACGATCCATTGAGAAAGGACGTGAGCATGCTGATACGAGTTTTCTCCACTGCCTTGTCCTCCTCGGTGGAAGGTTCGTTGGCGAAGGCAGCAACATTGTAGAAAAATTCACCAAGGGTCCATCCCACCCCTTTGATGGATTTCAACACAGTGTCCATCTTTTTCGCATTCGATCTGGGCGATTTTCGGGCTGAGGCATTTAACGGGCTCGAGGAGGTGCTCGTAAGAGGTGTTCGGGGTGTTTCCTGGCGAGCTAGAGCTGAAGGAGTGGACGGAATCATGGCTTGTTGGTTAGAGACAGCATAATAAAATTTTATTCAATGTTTTCGCTGTGGTACGCAGATGTTTCGATCGGTACAATGATAAATGGATCGAAAATGACGTATAAATGGAATATATGAGACCAGGTCACGGGACGTTGAAAAAGCCAGCAACCATCGCCGAGATCGCCGAATCGACCCCTCCACCCAAACGGCCTCAAATCGAAGCAGACCTTACATCAAAGACTGATCGACTCATCATCAGTCGATAAGGTCAGCTACGGAGACTAAGTTTTTTGCGCCTTGAACGGCCAGGTAAAAGAACGATGCTTACTACGTAAACCCTCGTAATTCACTCCTTCTCTGTCCCTCCAAGTACCGTATGACCCTGGCCTGTGCCCTCTATTCACAAGAGGTTCTCAATAATCTCTCCACACTCAACATGAGTGTGCAGGCGCGGTCTGTCTGGGCTGGCGCGTACAAAAGCAGCAGTAGCCTCGACTTCAAGTGAAAAGGCTCGTTCACCGAATTGGGACCTTTGGCAGTCACAGTTCCTGCATCAGACAGAGGGGAGGTGAAAGTGCAGAGCTGAAGAATGCTTGGAGCAGGTACGTCCGTTCGTCCTTGGTGTCTGCCGCCTGGACGGATGGCTTTTGGGTTTGACGATTAGATTCTGGATGTCGATGCCATGAGCGTGGTCGTCCCCGCTTGTCTGTCACCCTGAATAGCCAGATCCGGGCTACCACGAGCCTCGTTCGCTGATATCCTCGCGTAGTTCCTATATGGCCAGAGCCGTTCAAGCAGATATATCTCCACATCAAAGTCAGATTGGCTCGAGATGGTTAAGCGTTTTTGTCGCCGCTGGTACAGCATTCTATGGATATAAAGTCGAGTTTGAAAAATCTGTGGTGACTCTTGGTTCCATTGACTGAGTGCTTCTCTATCCCTGCCCCTATCACCCGGCGAAGGCTCATTGTCAACTACCCTAGGTTCATTCTCTTAACAACCATCTCGACACTCTATGCCTACTTCATTCAAGGCGATATCCTATTCCCTGGGAAGCGCAAATCGTTCACGTAGCCTCCCTCCTCGCCCTCTCACTGCTCGGTCTTCTCCTACTATGGACGCCACCYGAAACAGCAGTTATCATATTCTCCATGTCAGCGTCCCGCTATTCTATTGCAGGATGCATTTGGAATACGGCGCACGAGAACCAGCTCGTGATCGTGGTAGCGAACGTTGGGAAAGGCCAAAATTTAAGGACTGATATCGAGCTCGAGTCCATACGACTCATGCGGAGGGTGAGGTTGGGGGTGTGCTTGAAGAATTTTATTGAAGGAGGTACGTGTTCTCTGACTTCCTATGTGTTGGTGCACCGTCGGTAATGGTTTTCGTTTTAGTTCGGTTGCTTTTAGATGTGAGCTCGGACCAATTCGAAGCTTTCTCGTATCGTGGACTTGGCCGTCGATATCACCGCCGACGTCGTGGACTCCAAGTGTGTTTCCAAAGTCCTCGTTTCCGTCCTCTTGGGCTCACGTCTCTTCATTCCTCTCAACTAGTTCTATTGCCAACCAAGAACCCATTTCCAGCCTCGAAACCGAAATGCGCAAGATCGAAGGCCAGCTAAATGAGATTGTCGACGAAACAGACCACCTCAAGACTCGAGAAGAGCGATTTACCAAATCCAGCTGTGCGTCCTTCTTCCTACTCGATGCACGTCCCATTAACTCAACTGCATTTCCTCTAGTCTCCACGAACGACCGTGTCCAAGGGTTTGCTATCTGTGCACTCACCGCTCTGGGTGTATGACAGATCTTCCACCTACGCGCCTACTTCAAACACAAGTATCCCATTGATTAGCTATAGATTGTGCATGCGTATGTTTTGCCAATATCACGGTCGTTTTGATCGATCATCCCTCGCGTGGCTTCGCCCAGTGAGAATGGTACCACTACAGCTCACGCGCACGGCTGTTGAGATCTCAAGAATTCTTTTGAGCGGCAGTTCCCTCACATGAAGAATCATTAGTATGCCGTTTATCCAATGGAATA
>SDEE01001135.1:0-12488 GCA_004126415.1 Candolleomyces aberdarensis | reverse complement strand
AGGTGTAAGTAATGTACACACAGATATAACTGATTACTGTGAGAACGGGAGATTACTCAAAGGCGCTCTAAGAACGAAGACTTGGCCCGTACCTCCATTACCAATCAATATGCCAGTAATCTTAACGCCTTCAATCGGTTCGAAACATGAGGCCGTCGATAGGAGGAACGTTCAACCAGCATCGCATCTTCTGAATGGTCAATGACCGCAAGGGGTATGGTTGGACCATCGGTGACAAGACAGGAGGGTAGAACCCTTTTGGGATATTCCTAGAGGACGATAACGAGGTTAGAAGCCCCAGCTTGCATTTCCGTGTCCGGGAGATGGAGTTTCATTCCGAGATGGACGTATTCTGGTCGTTGGCAAAACCGAACGAAGCAAGGCCGGCTGGAATATACGGCGGACCGAGATTGATCCGCGATCGTGGACCAACTGACCACAACAAAACCGCCAAACTCTACCAGTGACGCTACGATGTCCTCTCTTACCTTGCATTCTCAACGAGCTCAACTCATCACTACAGCAGTTGTAGCCTCGCTGTCGACGGCTGGAATTATCTATGCCTGGTCTGCACACTCAAGGCGGCAAAGGCGACGAGACCTCGACCGAGAAATATATCGCTCGATTACCGAAAATGGAACATCCCGCACTCACGACACGGATTCGCCAGACATCTACCTACACTCTCTTCCCGAAGAAGTGAAGGTCTCGAAGATCCAAGAAGCTGGTGAATATGACGAAGAACTCATCAGAGAGCAACTGGCTCGCAATTACGCTTTCTTCGGAGACGAAGGAATGCAAAAGATTCGCGGGAGTTCGGTTGTGGTTGTAGGTTGTGGAGGTGTGGGTAGTTGGGCAGCTGTGATGCTCGTACGATCGTAAGCTACCTTATTTATTTCCTCTCACTCAATCTAAGGCTGTCAACAGAGGTGTATCCAAAATTCGTTTGGTCGACTTCGACTACGTCACATTATCATCGCTGAACCGCCATGCAACTGCGACTCTTTCTGATGTTGGGACCTCGAAAGTTAAATGCGTAGAACGTGTTCTGAAGAACATCTCAAAATGGGCAGATATAGATGCCTGTGTAGACATCTGGCGGAAGGAAGAGGGCGGAGAGCTCTTAGACGGATATGACTGGGTTGTAGGTATGGAACGCTTCCCCATTTCCTCCAGCCATTTTCTGACGTCATTTTGAAGATGCCATAGACAACATTCAGACGAAGGTAGACCTCTTGAAATATTGCCATGCAAATGATATCAAGGTATTCTTCAGATCTTAGAACGCCGCAAAGGTTTTTATATATCAATACTCTTGCGCAGGTTTTTTCATCCATGGGTGCAGGAGCCAAATGCGATCCCACCCGGATTCAAATTAGTGACATCTCACACACCATCTACGATCCGCTAGCCCGCTCTGTTCGCCGCCGGTTGCGCCTTCTGGGGGTCACCTCTGGAATACCGGTAGTGTACTCCACTGAGGTGCCAGGAGATGTCAAATTACTTCCTCTACCGGAAGAAGAGTTCCAGAAAGGACCTGTGAAGGAGTTGAATGCCTTTGACGATTTCAGGGTTCGCATTCTTCCAGTACTGGGTAAGTATTTGGTTGTCTACTGGGGTAATGTTAGCTCATCAACCTAAAGGTCCTTTACCCGCGATCTTCGGGCTTAACATTGCCTCGTACATTCTCTGTGAGATGGCCGGCAAGCCTATCTCAAACCCCTTGCCAATCAAGAATCGAAAGAAATTGTATGAGAGAATCTATCGAGACTTGCTTCGTCGAGAAGAGAAAATTGCTGGGGAACAGCTCAAGTAAGCGCTTCACTTGAGCTCTTTTGGCAGTGGGGGATCTGACGAACGGATTCTGCAGCCGACTACCTATCGACGAAGATGATGTCGCGCTGGTATTCGAGGATCTCTACCGTGGAAGGTCACTGCTTCCACCACACGATGTTCCAACGCGGCCTACGCTCGTGCGATGGGACTTTACTCAACCGTTGAGCGTCGAGAATTGCATAGTCCTTGAGTACAAAGATGCTGAAAAGCATGCGGAAACCTGCCTTGCCTCAAGATCGACTTCTGCTGGTCGTGACCTCTGGGGTAAGGAAGTCGAAGAGATTGTTCAGCGTCGGGCTGCGGAGGCAAGGCAAGTCAAGCAGTGGGTGATGTAGTTCGAGTCAGTCCAGAGTGCGTTCTTCTCGCATATCATATCAATGACAACCATCTTTTGCTGCGGAATATCATTAATTGGGAATTGAGTCCTTTCTACCATCAGACATGTCAGGAAGAAGCTTCATTGGTCTCCCAGTATAGTAGTCACCTGCGACCTGGCTGATGAATAAATGTATTCATTTCGTTCAGTAGTCTCCCGGATCCTTACCCGGAAATGGCTCAGGACCACCTTCTGTCTTACAGGGAAATTCGTACGACATTTTAGCACATGGAACATTGACGTGACGCCATTCTGGGTGCTCTATAAATATCACGATCTGGACTTATAAACTTCGTTGTCGAGGACTCGCTCCATTATCAGATAAACCTCCCCAGTCCCTAGTCGTCCCAACATGTCTTCTCAACCTCGGACCCGTCCAGAGCGCCCTCCACCTACTTATGAAGACTTTAGAAGGTCAGACGAGTACCACAACTCGTTCCTCATCGGCAACGATGCAGTCCTCGATGCTGCCCAGAACCATAGCAAGGAAGGTGGCTTGCCCGATATTGCTGTGTCTGCAGCACAGGGCAAGCTGTTGAATTTGCTTGCAAAGTCGATTAGTGCGAAGAGGATTTTGGAGGTGGGGACACTTGGAGGGTGAGGAGTTATTGTCCCTGCTTGTCGAAGAATCACTCTTAAGCCCCGACCTTTGTTGCTTGTTTTGATTCAGGTATTCTACGATTTGGCTTGCAAGGGCCCTACCAGACTCTGGTTCCTTGACTACGCTTGAGCTCGAGGAAGCCCATGCAAAGGTGAGGACATACGCACTTCTGTGACTCATTCAAAGATATCAGCGGTGCTCAATGACAATGATATGCTAGATCGCCCGAGAGAACCTCGCGAACGCAGGGCTCGCGGACAAAGTTGACGTCATCGTCGGACCTGCGGCGGATACCATAAAGACGCTCGAGCCAAACCCACCTTTCGACCTTGTCTTCATCGACGCGGACAAGCCAGGCAACTTGGTGTATTTCACCGAGTCGAAGCGTCTTGTCAGGAAGGGTGGTGTTATTGTGAGTAGCCGTCTCCCAGCGTTCAATAGGGGAACCTGAGTCTAATCATATCCCCCAACTCCTAATCCTCGTGCTGTAGATCGTTGACAACGTCGTTCGCCGTGGAAATGTGGCGAACACAGAGTATACAGACCCCAGTATTGAGGGCGTCAGGGCCCTCTTGAAGGCCATCCAAGGTGATAAGGAGGTCGAGGCTACCACTATCGGCACTGTCGGCGAGAAAGGATATGACGGATTCTTATATGCTATCAAAAACTGAATTCGGGGGTCTTCAACCAACACGGGCCCGGGGAACTTCTTAACTATCAAATGTAAACTAGAATATGTATTGTTATCGACTAGTTACTAGTTACTGGTTTTACATACAGGACATAAGGCATATTGGTACATGTGGGTTGTGTGCTGGATCTATTCTAATACAAGCTACTGCTACTGATACAGCTGTCGTTGTACAGTTATTGTACAGGGTGATTAGTTTTGATAAATATACAAACGCCGGCGCTAAAAAAACAAACGAAAAAAATTCTCATCGATTCCGGGACGTTCAAGTCAACGAAAGCAACGTCCTGCGTTGTGTTGTAATCATGAAGAGCGTCACAACCGCTCCTACCAAAAAGCCAGTGACAATGAATGCACCGCTCTCGGCTACGGTCGACCCTGTTCGCTTTCCTCGAGTTTCAATTTCGGGGTACTCTCCCACCGAGACCGTGGGGGACAGAATGCTCATGGGTGGGTGAGGCAGGCGGTACTTAATTTCTCCCCGTTGCGGCTTCTCCTCGGCTGGTGTAACGAGGTACTCGCTCAGAGGCGTACTAGGTGCAGAAGACGCTCTCGAGGAGGGCAAAGGCTTCTCCAAAGCCGTCGGCGTTACACCCTTCGGATCGTAGGGACCGGTATCGTCGGTGAGAGTGAGTGAGCGAGAGACTTGAGAATTGAACGAAGACTCCCTCGTGGTAGACTTGGGTCCAGGAGAGCCCGCTCGGGAAGGAAGGGTGGAGCTGCTGTTCCATGTCGAGGTGGGGGATGCGGGAAGGGGGGGCAAGGCCTCAAGCTCCGAAATGAGCTCGATCGGGGAGCCTAATGATGGCTCACGGGAGTGCTTGGGTTTCTCGAGCTCAGCTGGTGGAGAGAGTGGTGCAAGAGTACCAGGCGAGGACTCTCCAGACTCCACATGACTCCGGATGGTGCCTGTCGGTGAAGGAAGGAAAACCAACTGCCTCCCCACTTGCGGGACTGGAATCTCGATGCGGAGACTTGAGGATACGTCTGAAATGGTTCGTGCTCGGAAGCCATCGCGTTTGAGTGAGTCCAGAACGGCTGGTGGAGTTGACGCTGGGGAGGGAAGGTAGTGCTTCCTGAACGACGGTGCTGGCGGAGTCTGTGGGACTTCCGGTAATTTAGGTTCCGGAAGGGGCTCTGGTGCAAAATCTTCTGCTGGTGTTGGAACCTCGATGACTGGGCTGAGTACGGATTTCAGAGTTGGAGGGGTCGAGGGCCTGGAGGTCAGCGACGAGTCTGTCGATAGAGAAAGAGAGTGGGAGCGGGAGAGAGGGGGCATGGTAGGCCATCCGACGGGAGGAGTGAAGGGCTGGAAGGCGATCGTTGAGGGCAGATACTCCAAATCTACGTTTCTCGAAAAGATTTGCGAGAAATTTGGGGATTCCGGGGGAGTGATGGGAGTCTTGACATTGGCGGGGTCATGAGAGGGCATGGAAATGCTCATCGACAATGTGCGACGCGGGCGAACTCTGGGGGACGATTCTGGGGTGATCGGTGCAGAGCAACAAGCGCCCTTTGCAGCCTTTGATGAAGGCCTGTTCAATCGCTTGGTCTCCTGCCTTCGAATGACTTTCTCCAACGTATCGACTGTGTCCTGCAGACGATGGATCTCCACTTGATCCTCCGCCTCTCTCTTGAATCTCTGCAGCAGCTCTTCTCCGAGAGTGTTTGCCGTGGAGTCGAGGATGCGGTTTAATTCCGAATGCTCCTTCGCCCACCACTGGCCGCCCCATTGCGCGATGACTATAGCCAAGGCACGAAGGCTGATGACCGCAGCTTTGAAGTCCTGTGTCACTGTCTTATGGAACCATGGCCTCAAGAGGGTCAAGGCCAGTCGCATCGAACCTCCGGTCGCGTCACGGAATCGAATTTCCTGGGATTGGGCGAAGAATCGGTTCGTGATCTCCTGGCAGAATTGGCGATAGGTGTGTTTCTTGTCGGCGTAATTCCACGCCAGGCGGTCCAGCGGCCTCGCTGGTGAAGGTTGAATCTTTGATCGAAGAAAATAGGGGGGTAGCCTTTCAAGAATGGCAAGAAGGGGGACGGATGCCAGCACCGCGGTCCCAGGAATGAACCCGTGAACTAGGACGGATTGCGATTCTTGGGAGAAACGATACCATTTCCCGTACTGCTGAGTGCGCCTGGATTATAAGGTTCGTCAGCGACTAGAATCTGTAGGTATGAGGGGGTGCGTACTCTTCGGACGAGCTCTTTCGTAACATTTCCACTGCAGTGGCAGCCCTACCCATGAGGGCCGACGCATCGATGACCGCAATTTCGACGTCTCTCTTCATCCCGTGGTGATAACGCCGCACTGCCTCCCATATCGACCATGCGAAGCTGAACGACGTTGAGAGGAATATTGACTTGGACCGTGATGTCCACTCCATGTGGGTAACAACGTCTGCATAGGTAGCGTCGAGGGGATTGGTGATGGGAGCTGAAGTGACTTCTACTGGTGTCCGAGCGTATAGCTCATCGAATTGGGGTGCAACAAAGTATGGATCCGATTCATCGAAGAAGGGGGATCGTTCCTTGGGAGTGTATACCCGATACAAGAAGGGATTGTCCGGCAATAGGGTCTTGAAATCAATGGCAGAGCCGAATCCATACTGGGGTAAGGGGAAAAGATACGGCTCTGAGTTCGGAGAGGGATTCATGGTGGGGAAGGGAAAATTGTGATCGTGAACTCTGGTTTCTGGAGCCTTTGCCTTATATGAGGTTCGCCTCATGGAAACCTAAGCGCAGCTCGAGGACACGCCTCACATTTATCACAAATAATCCATGAACCCTCTCGGAAATGGAAATGGCACTGCAACACGTGTATGCCTCATTGCAAAAGACAAAAGCTCCAGGTCCCCGGAGCGAACATTTCGCTTTCCCCGAGGGTCGAGGATGTCAATCCAGAATTAGAAACAAATCGGATAACGGGCCATTTGACACTTCAAACGGTAGTTTTCCAAGGTGCCCGTGAAGGTTCCCATTTGTTTTCTGAAAACAAAGAATTAAGTAAAGTCAACAAGTATCGACCGGCAGCCAAGAATTACGATCCGACCTTTATACAGCAAAATCGAGTTAAATGAAAGGCGTTTCCGGATACGATTTCACCGGAGGGGGTTGTCGTGTGCGGACGCTGCGGGTGTTCAAGTGAACTCAGCGGGCCTGTGCTAGTGCGCCACACTACTTCGGCAATCGGCGTGTATTTGGCATCTCCCCTGAAAACAAACCGGAGAATAACCTTGCCTCATGGCGGCTGCCTGAATGATGAAATCCGAATTCATTTGCCCTTTTCCCCTTCATCTAGGTTCGCTAATACAGACTGCATTGTACACCGCCATCCATACATTACCCTGTTTCATCGTCTGTTGCGTTGGCATCAGACAGCGCCAATCCCCCACAAGGCTGGCTTGTCAATGAGGCACCCTTGAGGCTGCCTTTTCAATCTGCTGATGAATACCCGGATGCCGGACCTTGCAATATCTCTTGGATTGGTGCCCGAGAAGCAATCATGGCTATTATTGCTGTCTTTCATTCGTAAGTCGTGACTATAAAAGTTCGTCGGCCGATCGGTCGTAGAATCCACGAAGGCACCTGCACTAGCCAAAGTCTAACCAGCGTTGGGATACTAATGCAGGCCCTACCCTCCAGGAATCTACCGAACTGTCCAATCGGTTTGAAGCAATTTATGATCTTCGTCACCACTGACATGCCTTTTTCGAGTGACCTGACCGGGTGACTTTATATCCGCCCCATCCCCGGCGTGTCGATCGGAGGAACCACCTAATGTCTGGACACGATAAAGGGGACACTTGTGTCTAAGCAAAATATCCTTATAGCACGCGCGCCACGCGGATTATCGTTTTGACGACCGACGGCTTGGCTCCTGGGTATGATGTCGGTATCCTCACGGAACGACCTGGTGATTCTCCTTCTTGTCCCCTCCCATTCACGGGACTGAACTGTCATCCACAACGAGTCATAGGCGCTAGATGCTCGGACCTAGATCATAAGCCCCGGCTCTAGCGGTATAGCTATCACTTTTTAAGTTATAACATTGGACGCACCTAGGCTCGACCAGAGTGTCAAACACCCCAACCCACCAGCCAAAAAGTAGCCTGTGATAATGGCAGTCAACTCACATCGGCTCGCCTCTACGCTGCACGTCCGCCTTCACCGGCACCCTTCTCATCCACCCCCACACCTAGCATCCCCAATTGCACGTCGCAAGCCCAGTCCAAGGATTCCCGGGCCCAACAAGGCTCAGCCATCTCACAATGAGATCACGATTCACCCTGTCTTCGACATCTTCGATGCACCAGTACACCTCCACGAGCACCGGCTTTTCCTAAAGAAATCGGTCAAACTCCCCCCGCTCGAAGCCGCGACGGAAAGTTCGGCCATGCAACACCCTCTCCCTCCTAAGATGCCTTCACCTACACTATTCGACGGACCAGCACAACCTCGTCTTGATTCTCTACCAGATTGGCATCGACACCGACCATCGACACCAACACTCACCTCGAAACCACTCAAAAGTACCTCGCATGGGTCTATCCCAACCCCTGGTGTAGTCCAGATATTTGACGGACCCGCTAAGATTTCGCGGTACCACCATCAATCTCATTCTTCACACCAAAAAATGGATACTCAAGAAAGAGTAGTAAGTCGTTGTCCTACCCCTTTGCTTGTTTTGCTTGCTCATGCTCTGTTGCGTAGAAACGGTTGATCATCATAGCAGCAGGGAGCACTGGTGTAGCAGTAGCTGGGTACATGGGGTACGACAAACGGGCAAATGGGTAGTACCTGCAGCCAGCAATTAAAGAAATTTGGAATTTCTTGATTTGATAAAGACCGAGTGTGGTCTGCACAGTGCTGGTATGACAGGGCAGGGCAGCCTGGCCGTCCAAAGCTGGCCTCGTCTTGCAACAAGAAACATTAGTATGACTGCCAGTTCGACAGATCTAGAGAAGAGATCAAGAAGAAGATATATGGGACGGCAAGAACCACGAAGCACGAGAACGCAGTGGTAGCCGCCGGTCCAGCTTGGGAGTCAAAATCATGTCTTCATCCAGCTCCTGTCAATTTAAATTAAAAAAAACAGCGACGATTAATATCAATGTGAAGCAAGGGTAAATGAAGAAGTCGGAAACTTACAGCAACCCAAACACGTCTATCGCTAACAAGCGTTTTCAAACTTGGGACCTTCTGCATGAGGGTCTGAACCACATCGAAGCTCAGAGAAGGTCGAATGCCATGCTGCGTGTGCGTGTCCACATCGACCAAAGTAGTGAGGTGTTTAGCTGGAGAGAGCAAGTCCCCAAAGGAATACTATCAAAAACAATCAAAGAGTCAGACAAGAGAAATCGGACTAAAGCGTTGCTACAAAACGTACTGCTTCGCGAATCGGTATCGAAACATCCAACCTCTCTAGATGCGGACACTTCTGGCTTAGCTTCTTTATCGACTCGTTCTCCAGACTACAATCCAGGAAAGCAACTTTCTTGAGGTAGCTCCCGTACACTTCAATGAGCCTGTTGATAAACGATGGCACAATAGTGATTTTGCGTTCGGATAGCTTCATGGTAAACGACGAGATCCCGGGTGCAGAGATCTTGAGGTGCTCAAGGAGCGTAACGAGGATGGTCGGGGTCGGGGATGGGGACATGTGGTAGCGTGCGTCGACGGCGAGGTGTCGGAGGCATGGGAGGTCTGGGAGGGGCGTTACCAGGGGTCTACTCTTCTCCTGTAATTCAATGAGTGGTTAGTTGGTTTCTCTGGACTCGGTCAGACAGAAAGGGCAGGAGGACATACCAAAGTTGTAAACGACAAGCTTTCCAACTCGGGTGTATGGGAAACGAGGCCTAGGACTACAACATGGTCTACATGAGGACATTGTATGACGTGAAGGCCGCTCAGTTCAGGAAGTTCCTTCAATACGGATTCTAGGGTGCTTTCGCTGAGATGATCTGTTCGCTTTTGGATGCCCAGCACGGAGTAAGCAATTCCGCTCAAGGCAAAGGACAGAATAGCACATACATATAGGACCAGGGTATTCAAAGTCCTCCGCAGACTCTCCGTCCACTGTGGCAGCGCATCGACGAGATTCCAAGACGAGTACTCCAACATGACTTCTGAGAGCGCAGTCATATTCACCAACAACTTCGTCTGCTCCGTCGTCAAATTCCCGTTGATTCGAATGCTTTGAAGGTTCGGTTTTTGTTGCAATGCCATCAAGAACGCTGGGAAGACGTTGGATTCCGTGCATCTGAATGTATGCAAGCTNGAGCAGAGCTCGATGGCCTTTCGACAGTCTCGCATGAAGATGGGATGGGGCTGTGGTCGGATCTTTAGGTGGTTGGTTCTTGGAACGGATTGGATATCTATCATCGTCTGTTTAGGCGTATCGTGAAACAAATAAGAGTGCTCGAGACTCACCAATCGTCCGTACATGCTTTGTCAAACCCTTATGTGCCAAAAGCACCACGAACGGGGACATAATCTGCCGACATGGATTAAGACGTTTTGAAAGAAAGGACAATCTTCAGATAGATGGATGCGAACCGAATCATAAGCCTTCGCTTCTCTCAAACGATACACGATAGTCCTGTAAAGCGTCGGGACCGCACCAGCAAGGAACGACCGGCTGACCAGACTGACAGATGTCAAGTCATGGGCAGAGATATAAGCAAATATAAGTTCGAGAACGTCGAGGTTGAGGTTGTCTGCTGAGACCATATCGTCGTGCAATCAGACAGGCAGTGGTGGTTTTCAAGTTGAGGTGCTCTTGAGGCTGGTGGTGGCAGGAAACAAAGCGCGTTCGGCCCATTTTTACGGCTCCGGGCTCACGAGACGCGAAAGGCGAGTCCTGATTCCATCCGCGTTCCCACAGCCATTCACCAGAGCGTCTATTGTAATTGAAAAACGAACCGGTTGTACAACAAACAGGGCATACTAGGGCAAGCTATAATACACGGGTAGGAGTGGTACTAATACAGTAGCGATAGCGATAAAGTGATCTGGTCCGTCAATCGAGCACATCACAGTGTGGTAAAAAGGGCTCTCCAGGAGTTCATCGGCGTCGTACCCATGCCATCAAGTTGTTGAGAATACTGGATTGAACGCAGCCGAATATCCAATGTTCGAATTAGAGGGTGCTGTAGCTGTCGGAGTAACTTCCTCCTGTTCAAGCATTGCAAGGAACCGCTTATTGTTCTCTTCAACCGAGTCCTACAATGATCTCAATCAGCCCATAATCCGGTAAATTGGTGACAGACAGACGACTCACAGCAAATACAGAAGGCCAATCCACAGGCCTGCGCAATTCTTCATCAGAGAGACGTTTGCTGTACAGGAGCATGAATGGCCCTGCTGAGAGGTGCACTCCAGTCGTGTCAGTGAGGACCGTTTTTTCTGGAACCTGTGCAAACGGAATTTAGTAGGTTGAAGCAGGAGGCGGTTTCATCAAGGGACCCACCTCGGTCACTTCATGATCACAAGTTTTCCACCACTTCCCTTCCCCATCTCGCACGTACGAATACAGTTGCTTCCGGCCGGGAAGCCCAGTGTGCATCAACACAGCACGAAGATCGTACTTTTGTAGATATTAGCATCACTCTCGTGTCCCCATGAGCCAGGGGTACTTACTGGATGTTGCTTGAGTTCGGGACAATCGAAGAGCGTGGAAGACTTGGCTTCGAGCTCCTTAATTCTGCGATTGAGTCCCTCTATCTTGCTCTCCAACATGAGAAGAATATCTTGGAGCTGAGCGGTCGTTTCTTTGATGACTTGCTGGCGTTCGGGCTCGTCTGACTTGGCTCGAGCAATGTTCTCATAGTAATATATCGAGTTCTTGATATCTTGAACGGTGTCCCTTTGCTATTGCCAAGAGTTTGAGTAACGCTGTGGCAAGGTCATTTGGGGACTAAGACTCACATTCAGTCGGCTCATGGTAGTTTTGCGATTGCTCAACTCGCTGATTTCCTCCGCGATAGCGCGTCCCTCCAGCATCTTCTCATTCACAAGCTCCAGGTTTCTGAACAAGAACCTGTCGAGGTAGAAACTTTTCGGGAAGCTGAACATATCTTGCTCGGACTTTGGCGCATTCGTAGCGGAAGGGTTTCTATTCAGTGCGAATGCGAGAAACTCTGCAGGGTCCAGGATCACGTCGTGTGCTGATCGCACTTCTTCGTACGAGGATAGAACTGACGAGAGACAAGAGATGAGATCGCGTTCGGATTCTTCACCTCCATAATCGACTCTCACGACCCCTCCTCTTTCTGGACGTCCCACTTTACGCGGTAGTCTGTTGCTGAGAGCTACATTGACATGTTTGAACTCGAATAGGACGCTCCTGGAATAAACTGAGAACAAAAGAGGAGACAGAAAAGACCATATATGACTCACTGTAGCTCATCATCATCCTCTTGCGCAGCTAGATGCGCTTCGATAATCCGTGCAAGGTTTGCAATAATAGCTAGAGGCCACTTTTGAGAAGAAACCCTATAAAAGAGAGCGAGAAAACGAACAGGTAGCGCGGTCGGTCGGATGCTCGTTTCCTCGATCTCTGTTTTCTTCGTCCTCTAGGGAGGGAAGGACTTCTACATCGACTATCGTAGATAGTTTAGCAAGGTCCATATTGGTGAACAGTTCAATCAAGTTCCATATCCTGCGGGCTGAGAAATGCCGTTGAGTCGGTAAATTTGGGGTGAGCTCGATTCTTCACTGACCAGGATGGTTGAAAGGTATATCATCCTGGATATCTGGTAGTCGTAATTTCCCAACCGAGAAACGAACTTGAGGGACAAAGTACAGCGCTTGCACCACCAAAGCTGCGCAAGCGAGAGAAGGTATCTCTGGACGAAGTGCGACGGGCCTTCCGCGCTACGTGAGCGAGTGATGGTTCGAATAGATAGCGAAACGCACCGATTCCCTTCGCGAAGGGTTTCTTTCAAAGGAAACGTCTCCTTCTCCTCGGTACGGAAGTC
>SDEE01001134.1:0-12497 GCA_004126415.1 Candolleomyces aberdarensis | reverse complement strand
ACAAACCGCACACGGATTCTCCCTACCACCGCCCGCTCGTCGAAGACGAGAAGCCCAATACATGAATAACTCATCAAGCAATGCTCTCCACAGCCAATTGCCTGGAGCGAACGACGGAAGTCCGTTGGATTGAGCTGCGAGGGAGTGTTACGATTATGATGATGGTGTATTGTTGCTAATAGTAGGGATGCCTGGGTCTTTAAGGTGAGCAAAACTATTCATGTAGGCACCTCTTCAATCTAAAACTCACCCGAGTATCGACCCCGGGATTCGAAGAAATTCGACGCCTCCAATCGATCGGAAACTCCGACCTCTCTTCGCTCACCGTGGTGTGCTCCTTCAGACGCTGTCCTCTCTCTGGCTGCATTCGGTCCCAAGGTCTTCCTTCGCCACTCTGTCTGGCTACATAGATCTCGTTCGAACTCGCCCGATAACGATTGGGTGGAAACTTCAACCTTGGTTGTCGCTGTTTTTCTTCTCGTTCATGGGCAACCGTGCACAAGCTCTGCAAGAAGGGAGGTCAAGATGGCTATGGTTTCTCAGCGGAATGTAAAATTCACCGCGCTGAAGTAATTGTCCGTCTCTGAAGGCTTTCCATTGGTAAATCTATGCTCCAGGACGAGAGCTGTATACAATGGCCCGAGTCTTCTCTGGCATCGGATAGCGTCTCATCCGCGATGTCGTGATCTTCACCCTGCTCTCTGATCCACTTCACGAAAGGCCCGCTTAGAAAGATCTGCTACAGCTGCGTCTCTGGGCCAGAGCATCCGCTTTTGCTCAAATTCGAAGCACGTACACAAGGCCCGAGAGTCTGTACGCCTCCTACGGATGTCTTACTCACCCAAATATATTCAGTATGATTGGATGGTCGGGAAATTTTCACATTGTATACCTTCGGTTGCTCTGACAAATCATCCCCGAGGTTACGAGACTTTGTCGTAAGTGAACTTGATCATATGCAGCAACTACTCCACCGGGCAATCCATCTGATCCACCCTGACCAGGATCTTGACCAACTCTGAAGGGTCGAGACCGAGAAAGAGAAAAGAACTGTCCCATCCGACTTTTCTACATCAAGACTAAATTTCGAGAGCGCTTACGGACCAGACTCATAGGCGCTACTCTGGGTAGCATCAACGCGAATAGCACTTAGCGGCTGCGGGTTGTGTCGCAAATAACGGGGTGTGCTTCTTTTTCGTCATTTGACTTAAGACTGGGCGCCGGCTGAGAAGCTCAACACAGTCTCAGAACAAGACCTGTATGGGCGTCGAAAAAGCCGCACCAAGCCAACCGATACCTCGGAGTTTACGGGGACAAATGGCGAGAATCGATACGAGTCTACCCCATATGCGCATCAATGTGGATGGCAAAAAACATATAAAAGCTCGGTATGTTGCCCATGGATTGTCCAGAACTCACTCCTACACCTGAGCTTAACAATGGTTTCCAAATCTGTCGCCCTTCTCACTACCTTCCTGTTCACCCTCGGGACCCTGCCCACTTCGCTTGCGTTTCCTAACCTCCAGGTCTCCAACGGGGACCTGGTGAGACGCCAGGAAGCCGCGGACTCAACCACTTCCCAAGCCGGAGGAGGACGTCCTGGACAAGGAATCGACCCACCTCCGCCACCTGGTCCTCCCAGCTTTGCGGGATTGAAGTTGGTCAATGATGCTGATCACCCTTGGAAACCGTTGAGAGAGGGTGATATTCGCGGCCCGTGCCCTGGATTGAATACCCTTGCGTCTCATGGTGTAAGTCGATCTATCACATTCGTATACTTCCAGTAGCGACTGACAACGCTTGCTAAGTATCTTCCCCGTAACGGTGTCGCCAGTCCTTCCGATATTGTCAAAGCCGTTCAAGAAGGTCTGTATCCCAATGAGATGACGCAAACGTTGTCTGTGTTTCTGACTCCCTCGTTCCATGCTAGGCTTTAACATGGAGAATAAATTCGCTATCAGCGTGACTTACCTCGGACACCTCTTGGACGGAAATCTTGTCACCGATCTGCTTAGTATCGGCGGCAAGACTCCAAATACTGGACCTGCCCCTCCACCTCCTGCCCACGCCGGTGGACTCAACGTGCACGGAGCCTTCGAAGGTATGTGCCATGTTGTGTTCATAGGCTGATTCCGTCAAACCTTTTATTCACTCGTTTCAGGTGACGCTGGTATCACTCGTGCAGACGCGTTCTTCGGGGATAATCACAGCTTCAACCAGACTTTGTTCGATAAGGTTTGTTTGTCCCTTCCCACTCCCAATCATCCAAGAGGTCACAACGTACTGACGAATCGGCATGATACTTTAGTTCGTCGACTTCAGCAACCGTTATGGCGGAGGCTACTACAACCTCAGCGTCGCAGCCGAGCTCCGCTACTCCCGTATCCAAGACTCCATCGCCACCAATCCTGATTTCTCCTTCAAGAACGTTCGCTACATCACCGCGTACGGCGAGACCGTCTTCCCCGTCACCCTCTTCGTCGACGGACGCGTCACCACCGATCGCAAGCTCTCCATGGAGGACGCGGCATCCTTCTTCAGGGATATGAAGTTCCCACCCGACTTCCACCGAGCCGCACAGCCTTCAAGCAACGAAGGCATCCCTCAAGTCCTCGCGCCCCACCCTTGGCTTCCGGGTGGAAACGCAGATGGGAAGGTCAACAACTACGTCGCTGATCCCGATTCGGCGGATTTCCAACATCTTTGCCGTATGTATACGAACGTCGTGGAGAATGTGGTGGGGTTGTACCCGAACCCGACTGGTATCTTGAAGAGGAACTTGATCAAGAACCTCCATTATTGGTACACCGGCGTTAACGTTACCTTCGGGGGATGCACGGAGTTGTTCCCTTATGGCCAGTTGTAGGGTACGATCATTCCGATCCCTTGGACATGCTTAGATCTGAGAGTATTTACATGATGTTTGGTTTTCGTTGTCCGTGATATATTCTGAATCGTCATAAACGTTGTCTATGCAGAATTTGTCACTTGGCAGACTTGAGAGCTCTGGATTAGAAGGTTATAACAAAGGAACCGTCTATTCCGAGATACTGTAGCCTCTCAGCCGGATCGCCCAGGCTCAGCAACGCCGGCATCTTCAACACTACAGAGTTGAAGAAGGACACGATCATCCTCATCCGAGCATCCACCTAACATTACTCGCTTGTCAACCCCTCGACCTCCTGAATGACTGATTTTCGTCAACAAAAGTACGGCGCGGTGCGAACCGTATGTTGATGGCGACGATGAATTGCCTCGTTGTCCACGAAGTATACTAGGCAGCCGGACCACCTACTCGAGGTGCAAGGGCCGGACCGAGTAGAACAGTATTCAAATATTTTGATATGTGGACGTGCTAATTTGATAGATAGTGCGTACTTCTACTAATACGTATACACCGGTTGCCGTGTCTGTCAAATTTCATCAATCTCCAATGACCCCTGCCCCCACCGAAATTCAGAGAACCAATTTATTGCTTATCCCTGGAAGGTCTTGGCGGCTGCCAACTGGGTAAGTACGATAACAGGATAATTTGACTGCATGAGACCAAGCGGGAATCATGTATAGGCTGAAGTAGCGAAGGTCGGGAAAGATCAAACGCCGTTGAGGAGGCGTCAGTCGTGAAGACAACAACACGGGACGTCCGAAGGACCATAAGAGGGGGGGAAGGAGCGAGAAAAACGCTGACCTCTCCAAAAAGTCCTTTGAAAGTACTAGCACACGTCTTTTGCTCTTCCACGTTTGCAACGGCCTCAATCCCGGCTTTCCCAAGTTAATGCATGGAATTTTCAACACATTCTACGGGGTCGTAATCTGAAGCAAAAGTAATCACGACCATGCGAAACAGGCCTGAGGGAACGTGGGGGCGTCTCGGGGGAAAACCGAACAAACCAGGCCAGGAAGGAAGCCAGGACAGAGAGATAAACCCGGTGCGGCAGAGATGATGGAACATCGGGCGATTGATGAGGACAGAATGCAGAGCTTAGGAAGCCATGGAGGGTAGAGCTGGGAGTCCGGCACAGGTTGTGCTATCAGTAAATGAGAGAATCGTTTGTCAGCACATGAATCAAGGCAGGAGAGGGTAAAACCGACGATGATGATACTGTGTACCCTTGTACCCTAGCAGCGAAGGAGATAAAACGGAGCGCCCGGAGGCCAATGGCTCGACCGGGAGGTAGGTAGGGAGGTAGACGTCACGAGGTGGTGTTTGCCCCAAGTGTCTTTTGCGAACACATTCGGGTTCCCACCTTCCTCATCGCGATACTCTCGACTTTGGTAGCCCACGTCTCGGAAAACAACTATATATTCAACGTACAACATCCTATATCAGGCAATACAATGAGACGAGTTCGAAGCAAACTTGGGCCCAGACGACAAGGAGAGTCCGAACCGCACGGGCCATATGAAACAAAAGTACAACAGAGAGACAATTGTCACGGAACAGAAAGAAAGAGAAACCAGGGTCAGCCTGATCAGCCACCTTCAAGTATTTATGCAGCTGTTTGACTACGCTGTATGCTGGGGGGCCACAGCCACTGGAGCGGTTACATGCCCGCCTGGAATATCGATATTATAGACGTTCTTGCAAATGTAGACAATTGCTATTGAGGGGCAAGTTAGTATAAATTCTACTCAATAATCCTCCACACAGATGAAGAGGGTTTAGACTGACCCTGGAGGTACGAATCAGCCCCCTTTGTGAGGTTATCTTGCATATCTGGAGGGAGCACCGTGGCTGAAAGTGCAAGGCTACACTCCCAACAGGTCACAAAGTTGGCAGAAAAGTTTTGAGTGCAAATGCATGAATAGTCTTGAGCGTTACTGCAGCCCTGATAATTTACGGTCAAGATCATGTCGAACGTAGAAGGAAAACCAGCCATTTGTGGGCACGGACCTGTTCCAGAGTCGTCGCCCAGTTTGGACATGCTTGGCAAGTGTTCGGGTCAACTGGTCCACGTTTGAGAACGCTGACCAGTGGCAGGATAGAAGCGTAAACTGAAAAGGGAGACGCGTGATAAGCTCGCCCGGACCTGGTGATGCTTGACCATAACAGCCGTACCTTGAGTAACGAAGAGACCAAGGAAGAAGTAGACGAATCGCATGGTGGGTTCAAAGGCGAGTAGCAGTAGGAATGCGAATACAAGGTACGATAGGAAGATACCGTAGAAGGAGGTTGGTTGGAATGAGCGAGGGACGGTGCACCTGTATTTATATTCGATTGCCCGCAACAGACCAGTCTGCATCATCCCCCCAAAAGCGTGCTGCTGCCTTCTGCCCCAGGAGACGCTCCCTGAGCGTCTCGCAGACCGTACCAATCATATCTCCCCTTGAGGCTGTAACACCGCATCCGCAGCCGCTCCAGTACCACACCACGACATCTTTAATTCACCGCACGGCACCATACTAAGTGACGCACACACATATGACCTTCATTTGAGTAGGAACACGAAGTGGCGACTTGGCCTTGGATAGGATCGTACACCGCCTCACAAATTGTATATCTATTCATTAAGGACGGGTACGATCCTTGGCGGCGAGTGTGCAACAGCGCTCAACGCTATTATCAAAATCTCTGTCCGTCAGATTAGACCCTCGAGGTTATTTTTGGAAGTTCCATCCGTTGAGACAGTCGGAATGCTCACTCGGCGCATCACACCAGTGAGTTATCGGACGAGAGATCCCCTCCCGACGGCTGGGAATGCAAAACAGAGGAAACATTCGTCTTCGTTGGTAGCATATCAGTGTTTGGGCCTTCAAATTTTGGGATGGCAATATTTCGTTCAGGATACAAATGTGGGGCCCACGAGTTCAATGTGACACACTCTGACAGGAGGATTGACGCCCTCTACATCTTAACCATTTTCATTTTGAATATCGATGATACGAGGAAGAATGGGGTCGGTCGTGATAGGTAATTTGTGTCCTTATCGGGAACAGGCGTTCTAAGGATCCATCTTCTGACTCTGAAATTGGAATGCGGCCCTTGCGAACACGTTGTTGAACGAGCTCATTGAACCTGATATCACCCGCTGCGCTCTGCGAGGGAAAGGTGGAGGATTAGTTTGTAGTACTCGAGTAATGTGAAACACAATCTCGGATATCTATTTTAATAGCTGTCTTTCGGTGAATAAACCCTCCGAGTCACCCAAACGCAAGCCATCTCAATGGAGCTGCGACGGGATCGGCTGCGAGAATCACATAGTTCTCAAACAAAGGGAAGATAAACATCTGCCGAGAGAGCGCTGCGCTTTGAGAATGACAAATTGAGCTGGTTGTACATACTCATGTAGAAGCGAGGAACCGACCTGTTTGCACGACACCGTGCTCAACAAGCGTATTCCAACCACAGGATTAGATGCCTATCCAGGATTGGATAGGAATCATTACCGTTTTGGTTATTTGCATGTTTTTCCTCCGCAGGTCACACTTATAGCCTAGGGTACGATGCTCCCGTATGCCAATAGAAACGAGTCCAAGGATAGGGTTAAACTGGGATTGAATAGAGGTAATGAGCGCCGCCATTGAAAATGCGGAACCTTAATCGTGACAAGCTCTGGGGACTCGACTCGGTCTTTGTTCCTCTTCTAGATCTTATTCTAACTCAGACTGCCGCCTGGTACCCTGACCGCCTACCGGGCCTCACTTTTACCACCGTCCCATGATTGACCCTAGGTTCAGTTATTTTGACGACATACGTCGATGGGCCAGTTAGGGTAGCAGAAAATTTGGTGTGTTTGCCTACTTACGGGTTTGGGGTAAGCAAATCGACGTTGACCAAGGCTGACAGGGATCAGAAGACTAGCACTGCACGTCAAATTGACATGGTCTTTGGCTCAATGCGCAGCGCTTTCCGGGCAGTGTTCCTCGTGTTCTAGACCTTGGTTAACGGACGGAGCTTCCAAAAATATTAACGTTGAGCGCCGTCACGTACTCGGGGCCAACAACCGTACCTTCCTTAATGAATAGATCTAGACACCCTTCGTTGGTATGCGCAGGATTCCCTGCCCACCCTTCATGGCATTTTGTCGCTTTCTAGTTTCTTCGTCAAACACCCGATGCCCAATACCATTTACTATACTAGGTTTATACCGTCCCCGTGCCCTCGCTGGCATCGCGGCCTGGTTCACTCGGTTTCCCTGGAATAGGTCTCCACGTTCCTTGCTGTTTCGCTTCTCACTTATGATGCTTCTGCTCGCGATCCCCAGATCTCGTAGAGCGTGTTGTGAGCCTGCTGAAAAAATTGGAACCTCAACTGTTACTTTGCGTCCAACCCCTTTAGCCTACCTACGAAGCATAGGCTCTTGGATCGCGGTGGACGGCTCAAAATCCCTGTCTTCTGGTGGAGATAAAGGAGGATCATTTGGCCATGACGGGTATTTGAAACTTTGCTGTATCTACACAAGAACAAGAGGGTAAGAGGGGAGACACGCACAAGGTGAACGTCTCCACCTTCCTGCAACCACAGATAGAGGACAATCGTTCGAATAGTATACGTATCCACTAATAAGCAAACGGGAACATATGAGGAGAAGGGGAATACACACCAACAACAAGGCTTGAGACGTTGACAGGGCGGACGACAGAGCGATGGGACAGAGCGCGATGCTTGGCGCAGAAGCTGTCGCCAAACAGTATCCTGTTGCGGCTTGTTTGGCAGAAGCTTCAGGCTCAGTCTGAGTCCGTGCGCTGTCGTTGACCGACCGCACACACATATTCTCCCTACCACCGCCCGCTCGTTGAAGACAAGGAGCGCAATACATGAATAACTCACCAAGCAATGCTCTCCGCAGCCAATCGCCTGAGGCGAACGACGGAAATTCGCTGGATTGAGTTATGAGGGAGGTTACGATTAGTGTATTGTTGTCAATAGTAGGGATGCCTGAGTCTGGAAGGTGAGCAAACTATTCAGTATAGGCACCTCTTCAATCTAAAACTCACTCAATAGCATCACCCTCGGGATTCAAAGAAATTTGGCGTCTCCAGTGGATTGGAAACTCCGACCTCTCTTCGCTCACCGTGGACATGGTGTGCTGCTTCAGTCGCTGTCCTCTCTCTGGCTGCATTCGGCCCCTGGTCTTCCTTCGCCACTCCGCCTGGCCACATCGATCTTGTTTGAATCAGCCCGATAACGATTGGGTGGAAACTTCAACCTTGGGTGTCGCTGTTTTTCTTGTTCATGGGCAGCCGTGCACAAGTTCTGCGATGAGGGAGGTCAAGACTCTGGCTATGATTTCTCAGCGGAGTGCCGAGTCAACCGCGCTGAAGTAACTCTCCGCCTCTGAAGGCTTCCCATCGGTAGCTTGATACTCCAAGACGAGAGCTGTATACAATGGCCCGAGTCTTCTCCGGCATTGGATGGCGACTCATCCGCACTGTCGTGATCTTCACCCTGCTCCCCGATTCATTTCACCAAAAGCCTCCTTAGGAAGATCCGCCAGAGCTGCGTCTCTGGGCCAGAGCATCCGCTTTTGCTCAAATTAGAAGCACGTACACAAGGCCCGAGAGTCTGTGTGGCTTCTACGGATGTCGTACTCACCCAAATATCTATGATATGATTGGATGATCGGTGAGGTTTCACATTGTATACCTTGGATTGCTTTGACAAATCATCCCCGAGGTAACGAGACTTTTTCGGTAAGTGATCTTAATCAGATGCATCTACTCCACCCTGCAGTCCATCTGACCCACCTTGCAAAAGCTCTTGATCAACTTCGAAGGGTCGAGACTAAAAGAGGTAGAAGAATTTGTGCCATCTGACGTTTCAAACACCCTAGCTGCTACACAGGACTCGCACCGCCCATACTTGACCTTGACCAGATTATTCTGCGTTCGGTGCAGAACGGCCAATGTGCAATACACTCTGGAAGCCATCTATCTATTCAAGAGAATACGGGTGTGGAAGCGCGCGTGGCAGTGTAATATAGTAGCATCCTTATCTTATCACCCCGGACCTACTACCAGTCGTTCTACCATTTGTGGTGTCAGGTTATAACCTGGATAATTCTATTTGGAAACCCAGTCTGCGTGTACAAACCCCGGGTTTGTAAAAGTTTCTATTTGGAAACCCGGTTCAAGGGGGTGCATCATAAAGTGTGACGGATGTGACAAGTACGCCACGGGCGGGAGGTGGCCTATTAGTATGCGCCATTTTCCATTTTGGATCTGAGTTGTGGCAGCCTAAAGTATTGGGCGGCCTGTGCTTCCCTTGAAGATACACAAAAACGTGCAGTAAAGAGTCAGAAGAAGCAATTCAATCCAGAGTGTGATGTTGTTGAATTCTAATAGGATGGAATATCACAAAAATCTGCTTGCAGTGTGCAGAACTCCAGATTGTTGAGTGGCAGCTAGTGTAGATAGGTACTAAGCGGCAGTAGCAAAGGTGACCAATAAGTTGTGACAGCCTGAGCAGTGAGCTGATATTTGCAACATTGCTTAATCACCCTCCAGGTATTGGCAAAGTCTCATCTCTTATTTCTCACAATGGGGGTGTACTTGGTGAGCTCACTTAGGCATACTTTCTAGCCTAACTTCGGATAATTAGACCTAGCTTCCCCGACTGGCGTGCATAACGGATGCTCGGAGCATGACAGCTGCGTCACACACAAAAATGGAACAATTGGACCTATATTGGGGTCATGGGTACAAACCTGGGGCTTGTACATGCAGACCGGGTTTCCAAATAGAATTATCCTTATAGCCTGACCTCAAGCCACGAGTCGAATCTGAATTCAACACAGTTCTTGTAATTCGGGAATGTTCTGGTGGACGGCTTGAGGCTCACAATTCAAGAGACAGAGTCCGTTTGTCAAGGCACGTCTAATATAACACGCGAGATCAAATACAAATACAGGAACAAGCAGATAGAGATACAACAAACTACCATTATAAGCAAAGCTTGAGCCGGCTGGGGGGGGGACGTATTCAGCTTCTTTAAGACCAAGACTCTGGATTGATCTCTACCCAGCGTTTTCAGCATCCCCACCGTCGTTCTGCTTCTCCTGCGCAATGCGGATAATAGACGTCTGGGTCTGAGCGGGCTTATCAACACTGCCATTCAGCCCTTGTTCCATATCAACAACACAATTTTGACCAAACTCATGATTCAACATCGATTGGAGGAAAGATGATTTTGGAGATCTCGCTCAGAGCGAAGAATGAAGTGAGAGAGAGATCAAGGATAGGATAGGATAGGATATACTCGTCCGGCTCCGAGCAGTGGAACACCTGTTTGGTTTGCTGGGTCGAGGGCGCCACATCTGTCAGCCTCGCCTCACTGGTGTGGTTCTTCAGTTTGCACTGGTCCTGAGGATTAAACAAGATAAAGCATATTGGCATGATATCACTCGCTAGCAAGACATAGATCGTAATATTTGTTCCGCTGTCATAAGGGAAACATATCAAAAATATCAAAGACATATTTTGCAAACGCAGGTGCCAAGTCATCATGCTCCAAGAAATAGTGAATGGTGTTCTTCCGTGCCACCACCATAAGCTCGCAAGTCGCTCAATTGATGGAAGAAAGCCTTGGCCCAGTGAGGCATCGTTGTCAAAGCATCCCAATTCAGGATGGATATACTCTCTGCTTCACATCTCTCCACTATGAGACTCATTGGCAATGGATAACAACTGCTATGATGTGGCGACAACGCACTGGGCAACTTTGCATGGAATCGACAAGACACAAGATGAATGATAATGGAACTCAACTTGGCGACATAGTGTAGGTAGACTAACTGACACAGGAACCTAGGAATGCAGTGGAACTGGAACATCAACCACGAAATGGCTCGGGATGATTCCACTACGAGAAAAGGATCACAAGATCATCTCGGCCCTGGAGCATGGAGATGGATGTCTGGTACTGGCAACACAGACCGCATAACTTGCTGTATGGCATTTACCCTGGGTGACCTTTTCCTATGAGGAGACTATACTTGGCGACATCAGTTTGAGAAAATGGGCTTGGATGGACTTGAACAGGGGCGAGGACCAACATGGTGCGTCATCAAAATCAAGAATCAGATTCATTCTAAACTGTTCTGCTTCACCACATGCACCACCTCATTTGAGAGAGACAACAAACAGCTCCCGACTCCCTCTTTTCGTGATGCGAACTATGCCGACAACCGAGCTCTGGTTTATATCCAAAGATTAAATTAATGAATTTCAATTCCAATATCCCTTGCGATTTTTGGGACATATATCCCACAACTATGGTGAGGACAGGCGAAAGCCCCTCCAAGCCAAGGGTTGTGCGGTTTTCTAGCGGATTCTCTATGTGTGGTTTGGAGTGCGTGTTTCGCGACTCTTCAAATTGGAGGCAAACACCTTGTTCCTGGCCAACAGCCATGCGATATTCTAGGGGTTCTTCCTCATGCGGCGCGGTTTTTGGAGCTTCCTTATCCTTTGTGCCGCACGAGGTATCTTAAGACTGGTTAGGGGTTTGTAATGTAGAGATTTGATTAGACACGACTGTGCATTGAATTATGTGTGATTATTCAATAAAATGATGTTTATTTGCGAAAAAGCGAACACAGTTGTATCAATGTGATCATGGGTAGGACCACCATCCTCCAATATTCCATGCATATCATATAACACCAAAACACCTGTCACACAATGTATATGAGCCTCGCCAGACAGCTCCAAAAACGCAGAGTACCACCCTCACCAGTAGTGTGTCTCCAGTCAAAAGCGTCAGCCCCACGCCTGCAGCGCTAGCCAAACCCTCCCATTTCAGCCTACTGGCATCCAATAGTTCAACCCAGTGACCCGGTGAGGTGGACTTGTGGAGTATTTGGAAGTAAAATGCCATGTCAAGGGACGCAGAAAATGCAGATGCCGCTGTTATCCCAAAGCTGGCTGCTATGTATCTCTTTCAGCCCTTCCTAAGAGGCTCTGGTGTCTCCAGAAAAACAGAAAGACCATATAGTGACATAAAAAGATGGATACCTGGGGTTGTTGGAGGCATACAGTGCATTATTTTGCATGGTCCACAGAGATATAAAAACTGACATTCCAATCTCCACCATGGTCACAGTATAATTTGCGTAATTGGTTCAGGCCGCTACAGTGAACAGTTGCTCCAGGCGATGCTTGCTCATTGCTGCTGTCTTGACTGGAGTCAGTGGAGAAGTTTCACAACTTCGCTCCCACCTCCTTAAATAGGGTGCAACTTGTTGTCTTTCCTCTCAAACGGTGATACAACCGCGTCTGTTTTAGCGAATATAAGTTCAATTTTCGCGATAGTAAACTACAATAGTGACGTGGTCGGAGTCTCTTCCTTCAATAATAACTATGCTATTGGTACGGTTCGAGGAGCAAAAAGGAAAAGAGTTAGTACTATGACTCTAGGGACATGAGAGTTGAAGCTGCTCGAGGCTGTCAACTTGAAACTGCCCCAGTTGTATTATACCCTGACAAGACGAGCTACCTTTAGTTGACACTGTGCTAAAAGACAGGCGGCTTGACTGAAGCAGCTTCGGAAAGTCATATAC
>SDEE01001133.1:0-12499 GCA_004126415.1 Candolleomyces aberdarensis | reverse complement strand
ATACCGTTGCTCAAGATACTTCCGCTGTAGCTTATGTCGGTACGTCTGAATACGTCGTATGCCTCGCATGAATCTGTGCTCATCCACAACCGTACTAGCCGGGTCTGATACAGTTATGGAAGCCAATTTTTGGAATTTGTCCGTCTACTGACTCCAAGTTGCAGAGCTTCGGCGGGGGTATGACCTTCTTCCTTATGCTGGCGATGAACCCGGAGGTCCAGAAGCGTGCGCATGAAGAAATCGATGAGGTCATAGGCTTTGGACGACTTCCCGACTTCAGCGACCGGCCCCAGCTAGTCTACCTCGATGCGTTGCTCAAGGAAATCTTTCGATGGCACCAGACACTACCGCTAGGTATTATCTAACACTTTGTGGATATGCGTGCTCTCCTGCTGACCAGAGGGCGTATCGATCTTTAGGCGTTCCTCATGCAACATCCGAAGACGACGTGTACGACGGGTATTTCATTCCGAAGGGGACGGTAGTGATCGGTAACGCATTGTATATTTCTTCTGCCTTCTCCTTCAACAGAAAGTAGGCTGATGCCACCTATCTCTAAGGCATATCCTCCATGACCCCGAGCTTTACCCTGATCCTTACAAATTCGATCCCGACCGGTACATCAAGGACGGTAAAATCAACAAAGACGTTGCCAATCCTTACTCTGCTGCGTTTGGATTTGGGAGACGGTGAGCATTAAACAGACGTCGACGTTCAAGCAGCTATGCTAATCTGCTGACTGTTTTTGTAGAATTTGTCCTGGCCGCCACATGAGCTTGGACTCAATCTGGGCCATCGTTTCAGCGACGTTGGCCATTTTCGACATATCCCCCCCCAAGGATGAAAATGGTAACCCGAAACCTTTGAAACCCATTTACAGCGATGGGCTCCTGAGGTACGCACTCTTCATCGCTTTGGCATCGACTTAGGACTGATGTCAACTGATTACACCCTTTGAACAGCCATCCAGACCCATTTGAACTAGTTATCCAGCCTCGGTCTGACCGCCACAAGCAGTTCCTCGAGACTCTCACCGCTTCCGATGTCTAAAGGCGTGCTGCCAGTAGAAATCTGCTCGTATTTTTTCTTTTCTTTATACGTAATAATTCCTTCTATTTTGTTATGACCTATGCAACCTCTGCCTCTCCTTCTCAAATAAAACCAATTCTGAATTGAGGCATCGCTACGTGTGTCGCTGAAGTCGTGGACTCCGAATTCTTTTACCTTCAATGTAAGGCAACTCATTGAAAATTTCGTCGCTTCCAGCGCTAGAATCTACAACTTTTTTATTACCTCTGTACGTACAGTACGCCTGCTCTGTCCGCTCCTGCTTCGCTTTCGTCTACAGAGCCCTCCCTCATCCATGATCACTCTTTGATAATACACAGACAAGCAAAAGCCAAGTTATCGCGCGTCACATCAACGTTGCCCGTTACCAATGTTGAGATGCAAGTAGCTCGGAAACCTTTACGACAAGCTTATCTCGACTTTCGAGACGCGCCACGAAATAAGCCTTGGCGCCGGATACAGCCTCTTCCTCTATAATTCGACAAACACAGTCGAACTCCTCCGGACAGTCTTCCCTTCGTACCACGCAGCCTAGGTCGCGTTTCTGCGTGTATATCAATAACATATTGTACGAACCATCTTCGTTCTTCAGGGGTTGAGGGGTCTGAATTTTTACTACGACTTCCTTTCCACCGGGAGGAATGTTGGGAACTTGGTATAGCTGCATGCGGTTTACGGGGACCGGGTCGGTGGGTAGCCCAGCATAATATCCTCGTACCAGAGGCTCGAGTGGAATGAGAGCACGGCCCATTTCTGGAAAGTAGGAAAGTGACAGCGTGAGGGAGCTCGCTTGGGAGAAGGGCTTGCACTTCTTCTTGTGCTCCGGCCAAGCTGCGCCTGAAGTTAAGCACTATMGGTCAGCGAAATCCAGAAAGGATTCCAGGAGGAAACTCACGCTGGCACTCCCTAGAGCAGTACTGTACTGTAAGGCATTTTGAGCAATTCTTCAACGATACCCGGGAGCTGGCACCGCACTGGTCGCAGCTCTTTCCCGTCAACGGGGCTTTGGCTTTTCCAGCACGTTTGAGGATCCATTTTTCCACAACGGCCACGACCGTAGGACCCGCCTTGACGTAGGATTTCTCTACGGTCCATCCATCGGACTGTGGAATATCGATTCTTGCTCCAAGTTCCAACAGGACGTCGATCGCGAGAGTGTCGCCTCGATCAACTGCATGATGCAGTGGCGTGTCGCCCCAGCGATTTTGAAGATTGATATTGGCGCCTGACGTAATCAGAGTACGTATGAGCTGTTCTCTGTCTCGATACGACTGTCCCAAAATTACATGGTGGAGGGCCGCGTATCCACCAATATCGGGAACATCCAGCGGAAGGTCACGAGATATCAAGAATTTCAACGTCTCGAGGTGCTGAGTTGGCGCAGTCCCTGGCATCGCAATCCTCCTCTGAGATCCGGCTATGATAAGCGTCGCATAATCAAACTCATAAGACGATTCGGTGTTGTGGAGTGGCGGAAACTGCCCGGTCAGAAGTACCTGTAGCAGTGACGGGTTTTGCATATACGGTTGGCTGCTGGTGTGAACAGGTGCAACGAGAAAACATACTTCGTGGATCGTTGCGACCGAGCCGCTGAAGCAAAGTTGACCAAAATCGGAATACTCTCTAATATCGAACTGCATGCTTTCTGGCAGCAGTTGACGTCCATCTGAAGTCAGCAAAGACGCTCTATTGGAGGGTTTTATAACCGAGAAACACTAACTGTTGTGGTAAAGCTGGCGTATCTGCGGCCCTCCGTTCGTACTGCTCAGAAAGCCTGGCTGAGCCAGGAGCTGCTTCATTTCGTCTGTCACGACAAGCCCAGTACCACGAGGGCACTCCAATGGGTATGGTCTGGTAAAATCGACCGTTTTGACAGCCTTCTTCGGCATCGTGGACTGCTTTGAGGCTCAATGCCAGTGGGTACTATAATGCGAGTGGCGGATGGGAGAACGAGACGAAAGGAGGAAAGAAATTCATTCAGAGGGCTCGAACGTAGTCCCAGTGGTATATTCTTTGATCGATTTTGACAGGCAGGTGCATAACAAAGAAATGACATTTTGGGTTCGGAACCTACCATAAATGGAGTCGCAGCCGGATCGCCTGCGACCAGACAGAGTAAAGCTGATATGAATTACGTCAAAACCAACCACGGGTGGTGGCAGCTGGGATCATGGTCGAAACCAAGTTGAAACCGACCACAGGCAAGGGCAGCTGGGATGATGTTGGATATGAACAATAGACGGTGGCAGATGGGACGGTGGAGGGAAGTCCGCAGGTGGGGACAGGACCAGCAGCACGCTTTCATGGGTCAAGCCTCACAAAAGGTGGTGCGATGAACTGCTCCTACAATCAGGGAAATGAATGGGGTTGGAATGAATGGAGAGCCAACGGCGCTGACCACGGTCGCTGTGAATGGTTCTGAAAAACTATGAATCGGAGAACTATTGAGGGACCATATTGACGGGTATGATGAAATGCTGGTGTTTGGGATGTAAGAGCAAAAAGGCGATGTCAACATCGCGAGTGAGAGGAATGTGGCCAGCGTTGTTTCGCATCTGGTTTTGTTTATATCCGGATGATTTGGTGCTGCAATTTCGAAATTGTCCGGTGAGAAGTATCTGTAAATTGACAAGTTTTGCAGATATGTTTGGCTGTCGATGTAAACAACAGGTGCAACAAGAAAGCATACTTCGTGGATCGTTGCGACAGCACCCGGTCGATGCTATCGACNAACCAGCTTGGGTATCCCCAATTTGGCAACCGTTTTGCGACAGGATCAGGCATTCAGGGTCGTAGGCACGTGGTGCACCAAACCCCCATCAGAGCCCGTTAAACGCCTTGACAGCGCCATCATAGTGACATATCAAAAATTGGCTTACAACAAAAAACATGCAACACAATTGTCTAATACTCAGTTGGTTGTCATTCAAGTTGACCAATTAGTTTCTCGTCATGATGCCTTATCACCCCCGCCAAATTTACTTCCTGAGGCTCTAAACTRTTTTCTTCGAATTGGTGGCGTGTTGGCGAATTGAGGAGCAAAGGGGAGCATCGGTCTGAACTTTTGAGATGTGCGATAAGAAAGAATAGCTCGACCGTGGAGCCCAAACTTACTCGCTCGAAAAGCTCGCGAGCATACACTAGGTGTCAGCTACTTTACCTACAGCAATTCATTGATTGCAAATCGCCCTTGGAAATTTTGATTTCGATAATCAGAAACCATGTCAGCGCCACCCAGGAGGCAATCATCTCACCAAATCACCCTTACGCTCCCTCTTCGCTACACAGCTACACTGACTAAGGTATAGACGATCTTGTAACTATTAGCACACCACCATCACTCAGAGGCCCCTTCTCCACGTTGTTAGAAGGCTCATTGACAAACGCGAGGTTGCTGCAGAAATTCCGCGCTGACTGTCCGTAAGCAGATATCATCTGATGCATATTCAGCCGGACTATATATACTTGGTCGAGATGGAGGGGAGAGAGATAACAACGTTCATTGCAAACTCCTTTCCTTACCGCTTTATTATCTTCTCGCCACCTTTCCTAGAAAGCAGCAGCCACAATGGTTTTGACTCTCTACGGCAACCCTCAATCTACCTGCACCAAGCGTGTTGCTATCGTCTTTCATGAGAAGCAAGTCCCCTTCAATTTCGTCGCAGTCGATTTTGCAAAGGGCGAGCACAAGTCCCCCGAATTTGTCGCGAAGCAGCCATTCGGCCAGATCCCCTATCTCGTAAGAATTTTTGCGAACGCCGGATGATTGACCCTCGCCCCTAATCTCTGCATTCAGGACGATGATGGCTACATCATCTACGAGAGCCGAGCTATCGCTCGCTACATCGAAGAGAAATACGCTGGCCAAGGAACCGCTCTGATCCCCAAAGATCTCAAAGCCAAGGGTCACTTCGAACAAGCTGCTTCCGTCGAGGTTTTCAACTTCGATGCCTACGCATCTGCAGCTGTTTTCGAGAAGCTCATCAAGCCGTAAGTACCTCCCAGTTCTTCCAGTATCCTCAGGTCTAACCAAAGCGACCATTATAACAGATACCAAAATCTTACCCCCGATATCGCTGTGTTCGATGCCTTGATCAAGAAACTCGAGGCCAAGCTCGACGTCTACGAGCAGATTCTTTCCAAGCAGAAGTACCTCGGCGGAGACGAAGTCACCCTCGCTGACTTGTCCCACCTTCCCTACGGCTCGTTGCTCCCTGCTGTTGGAAGCAACGTCATTGAGTCTAGGCCTAACGTCGCTAAATGGTTCAAGTCTTTGCAAGACCGACCATCCTGGCAGGCCGTTAAGGATGTTGTCGCCGCTACTGCCTAAGCGTATCATCCTGGTTTCGAAAAGGTGTATTTGTAGTACAAATTGGGCAATTCATGTTACATCGACTCTCGAGGACATACCTATTGAACTTGAAAAGGCATACCGGTAAGCGGATTCGAGGCGGTATATGAGTCGTCTCATTGCTTCCGACCAGTCTGACAGAAGAAATTCATCGCTGACGTGAATTAATGTCCGTAGAATACGACATGAATTAAACTAATGGTAATACCGATGGGCCAGATAGCATTCTTCCTATGCTTACTCTGTCTCCTGGGGATGAGCTACGAGCTTGACACCAGAAACCTTGTTCTCTTCGAGCCGCTTCAAGCCATCCGCGACGCTATTGAGTCCATCTGGTAAAACTTCAACTTTGTTTGGCTAATCGTGAGGTCACAAATCTAGATGAGCAATCATTCCACTGGACGTCAATATAAAAAACTCACCTTTATGTCGTCATGCTCCAAAAGCTTGGATATGTTCCCGTAAAATCCACGAAGAAGCTCAGCAAGGTGCGGTAGCTTCTTCATCCCCATAACAGAGACCACGAATTTACCCTGAGCTTCTGCCTTGGCCACCAAGCCTTCGATTGCATAGAGCACGAGACCGAGTTGCCCGCTAGGAGCCAACAGGTCTAGCCCAACGTTCTGGGTCTCCTCGCTAGAAATGGTGTCGATGACCGTAAGGATAGGCTTATCGGTAATCTTTCCAATAGCTTCCTTTGTCGAATCTAGTGGTAGGCTGCGATCGATAATGTCCGTCGCACCTAAGGACAGGAGCCATTCCTTGTGCTTGGGAGATGACGTCGTGATGATAGGACTGAAACCGGAGAGCTTGGCCAGTTGGATGGCTGCCAAAGCCCACGAAAAAAAATGTTAGGTATTACTCCCACAATGACTGCTAGACGGTATTTACTCACCGAATTGACCGACGGAGGAAGGCCCGCCCAAGATGACGATCGGCGTGCCTGCATACTTCCCTCGTCCACCGGCCGTGACGGGCGGTTCGAACCCGAGACCATTAGGTTTGGCACAATACAAAGCAACATAGGGAGCGGTGATTGCCACAGGGAGCGTAGACGCCTGGTCATAGGAAATGTTTGACGGAATCTACAGCCCCGAACAAACTGTTCAGTTCCTTGCTTGAATTTGAAGGAGAAACGGATAGCTTACAGTCGCGAGCATCTCTGCACCGGCAATGGCATACTGCTGAAAAGAGCCTTCGCCTTTGTCATAGCTAGTTTGGCAAAATCTGTACAAAAAGAGTCAGGAACTTCAATCATAAGACTGGTCTTTCCGTTAGTGAGATAATGTACTTACACTCTGTCTCCGATTTTCCACTGCGTAACTCCCTCTCCGAGCTCTACGACTTCTCCAGCGAGGTCCATTCCCAAGACGGCTGGGAAGGCAGACTCTTCAGTGATAAAGGCACCGAATTTCTGGACTTTCCAGTCCACCGGGTTCAACGCGGTTGAATGGACCTTTATCAGGACCTCTCCCTTGGATGGCTTAGGGACAGCCAAGGAAGTTACTGCCAAGTCACCAAATCGCTTCAGCAGCACGACGGCCTTTTGATTTTGGGCAGCCATAGTGAGAAAAGTCGTTGAATAGGTTGGGTAGGGATCTGGAAGTGCGAGTTGTGATCAAATGTTGGGAATGCGACACAGAATCTGAGGCTGGTTATATAGCAGACGCTTGCTGGCATAATCTACTAACGCATACCTTCGTAGTAGTCCATGCTGCATAATACGAATTGCGCAGCTCCAAGGTATGAAGGAAAAAGAGACAGGAATAGAACCTTTGGACTCGTAACGTCCACTGGTCCCGTCGTCACCACAAGCCTCTCCGTTGACAAGCTTGCGTCATAGCATGATAAATCGATTTCCTAAAAGACCAAATGGTCTTTGCGAGTGTCCGAGATTAGTAGGAACCCAGAGCCAGAGCCACATCGCCGCTCGAAGTTCCGAGGAGGTAGGAGAAGCCAGTCAGTCTTGCTGTGTTCGTGACGTTTTGCAGGCGCTAACATGGAGATGACGGATGAGTACTATTATAGTACACGGAAAGCCCCAAAATGTACACCCGAACTTGATCCGAACGTACCAAGCATGCTACACAAAAGAAAAAGGAAACTGTTCGGTTAACGGTTAACGAGGACCAACACAAATGCAAAAAAAGCTAACGGGAAAAAGATAAACATACAAACTCCAAAAAAAAGTCCACACGAGGGTCAGACACCAACCTCATCACCACCCAGACGTATGATACGTATCCGCCCAGTTCCGATTCCTCGCCATCGCCTTCCTCCTCTTCTCTGCCATATCCTCCTCTGCCTCTTTCCCACTACTCTCTCTTTCGCTCTGCCCCTTCAATTGGTCCTGATTCGTACTTCCTTTCAGCCTCAGCTGAACCATACTGGGCGGCTCCGCCAACCCACTCGATACATTATTCTGACTCGGTCCAGACCCTCCAGCTCTCGTCGTTCTCTTAATGGGCACTCCCGCTTGTTGCCTCGCCCACAACAGCTGCCTCCTCAAACTCTCCGGCAACTCATTCCGAAACGTCTGACACCGTGTAGTTCGTGGCGTTGACGGCATAGCGCCAATTGGAAGGTTATAAGGGTGGATAGGCCCAGCAGGCTGCACCGGCTGCTGAGACAATTCGTTATTCGCTTGTGCCTGCTGCTGTTGCTGCTGCTCGCTCACGCACAGAGGCACTTGATCAGCTTCCTGCCGCTGCTCGCTCGCCCGAGGAAGCACTCCATCAGGGTCCTGCGCGCTCTCCCTAAGAGGYACATCACTAGCTTCCTGAGCCTCCTTTGGCCCGACCGCCCAAGCAGGCACCTCATCAGCCTCCTGCTGTGGTGGAACTTCCAGATCGGTCGTCTGTTCGATCTGACGAGAGGCAGCGACCACTTGTAATCGATGCCCTGGAAGTTGGACACTCTTCTCCTCCATCTCATTCCCACTCTCGGTATCATCCATTTCTCGACCAGAAAGAAGACCCTCACTCGGTGAAGGAGGAACGGCTTGCCGCTCCCACCGTTGCTGAGGCGCAGCGTCCTGGTAGCAGGGCGGTTGTTCCACCGCAGAGAGCGCGGGGGCAGCAGCCTGATCCGATGGTATCTTCACTGGACTCGGCATTCCTATCTCTCCGGATTGACCGTGACTGCGTCCAAGACGATAGGGATGATTTGGCGGGAATATCGCAGGATCGGGGTTCATCAGCCGGGTGAGAAGCCCACAGCTCTGTGTGCTGGCGTTGGGGAGATTCTGGAAGGACGATCTCGGGCGCTTAGCAAACATCTCCATCTGCCGTTGGACTTCCTCTTCCTCCTTCTGAAGTTGCTGTGTGGCCGTATGGATGCGTAAATGTGCTTCTTGTGGCTGCTGTATATGCTGCATCTCGCGCCGTATGTGCCGACGATGAGCGGACCAGTTAGAGTACGTTCGATGGAGCTGTGGTCACCGCTGAGCAGGCGAGTGTCGTTGAATACGGTGCGGTGAAGGGATTGGACAACCTGACAGGAGAAGAAACCGCGAGAAGCCAATTGGTCGTCGTATAAGTAGTGTTCCGCGGGCGCTAAGGAGATAACGGAATCTGTCTAGTACCAACACACAGGGAGCCCAAAAAGGTTACATACCGGGCAACATAAATAATACAAGTTCTGCCTCACTTCGCTACGGCTTCAGGATCCGAGACTACGACTCAAGTATACTCGTGGTATGTTAGCTTGTAAAGTATATCGACAATTTTTCAATTTCTTTTTGAAATTCGCGTGCTTGTGGACGTGCAGATACTTAGCTTTTCGCGGTTGTAATTATCTCCCAGCCACATGCGGCACTGTCCCAATGTATTTCCGACGGTTGACATGAACACCGCAAAATACCCGTACTTATCTACTGCCGGGTGTAGTTAGCAGCGCACTCTAATCGTGGTTCCTCTGTTGCAATTGGAGACAATGCCACAAAAGGCCCAATAAAAGGGGGATCAGTGACGCACCTCTATGACTGTGCAGTGAAGGTCAAAGCAAATAAAATTTGTCACGCTTAGTCGGTGGTCAACTCTATAGAATGCAGAAAAGACGTACTGAAGGTCAAAGAGAGAGCTGCCAAGGAATAAACAGCTGTAAACTGATCGAGGACATATCTTTATAGATACTAGGGGATGGATGAAGAATATCATGTACACTTCTGAGACCACTAGGATTATAAGAGAATTAAACCTTCGTTCACAAAACTCTAGTCCAATTACTGCTGGTCTGCGGAGTCATAGGCTGCGATTTTGTCTCTAAATTCCTGCATTATCATGGTACTACTGTTCGGGGTTATATTCGCCAGCGTGAAGAACATGTCATAGCTGTCCGTACCAGTAGAGCATGAAGGACAGCTGAGATCGGTGTTGAAGGGACAAGAGTTACACTTTCTGCATCGCAAATGCTTCCAGTCGACATAAGGCTCCATCGAGGCTGGCCCAGAGACGCCATCGACCTTGGTTATCAGCCCCACGGTAGACCTTCCACCTAAAATGTAAGGATCGGCGCAATCGTTGATGCTTATTTCCTGATGGCAGTTGGAACAGTTGCAGCTTTTCGTGAACATCACGGCTTTGCAATCGCCTCTCCCACACAACATGGACCCCAAGGTGACCAGGAAACGAGGTACTTCACGAGGCTGACCCCTGATCCATAGCAGAGTACAAGCTGTATCCAGTCCTAGATGAGATTTCAACTCGGCCAGTGGACGAATTGGATGCTCGGTAACTAGCTCGTTCAGCCCCTCCTTGAACCACTTGGAGACCTTGCATTTCCGCCCGAGGACGACCTTCTCCACTGCGCTCATGTTCGAAGACAGCTTCGTGAGCTCCTGTATCGCATGCTTCCTTATCTAACCGATGTCACATTCTATCTATCTTGTTGGGGCAAAAGTCGACACAACTCACCTCCTTCATTTCCCACCGCGTCGCCAAGTTCAGAACCCCCACCCATTCCTCCGTTGTGAGAGTGTACGATCCGGAGATCACATCATTCGGTCTATGGAAATTGCGATGATTGTCAGTTTTAGATGATACCTGCACCAGGCGAGAGACTCTTTCTGCGTACTCAGGATATAGAATCTTGATCAGGGCGTTGAAATCGATTGCCTTGTAGCCTTCCAAAACGATCGGATGTTGCTCATCCCGCCCCTCTGCTTGCTCGTTCCCGACTGGTAATAGAAACATATCTTTGAAGACCTCTGACATCTCTGCAAACCGATATCGAGGTGCTTCAAAGGTAATTTCTTCGACCTGCATCCCAGGTCAGCATCGCGCATGAAAGAAGTATTCCAGCAATCCAATCGCGTAGGGAACTGTCCAGACCTTGAAGAATACTGTCCCACCCCAGCGGATAGGCTTCGGACGGACGGACGTCGATGGGTTGGGAGTCCCTTCAGAGTCGACAGTCGACATGATTCTGCACCTAGATGATGGTTTGAATGAAAGACTCAACTGCGCGCTTGATATGGAGTTATTGATCACAAATATGAGGTAACGCAGACACGGCATCGGCTACCTTGTCTCGGTACGCATGAATTACCAGTTCTCTCTGCAGCTGCAGTGATGTTGAGACTACTTTTGTCCGAATGGGAGATTCCCTTTCCTGTTCCTACTCTGAGCTCTACGCACTGCCTGCTGAATGGGAATGGAAGCCGGCCGTTCCTGATTGGAGCCGAGCGCGGGTGCTTGATTCAGATAACTGACGGACTGATTAGATTAGATCGTGGCTGTGATGATGACGCCAACAGCGCTGACCCGGATACGTTCCTACCTTGCAACTCATCACCCTGTCAACATGCAACACGGTGAACGTATGCGTCTGGAAAGCTATTGTTTTGGGCAATCCTGCTGCTGGTACGTCCACCTATCCCTCTCGTTTGCCTCTGATTGCGACGCCCAGTCGGTCTAGGAGAACGATACCCTCCGATGCACGCCAACGGATGATCCTTGACAGTGCCAGTAGATGAAGATGTGGAATATCAACGAGACGATGGCCAAATCCGTGCCCTTTCAGCTACTCTGCGGTATTATACTTTGGTGTAGCACCTTCATATCGCCAGGACGCTGTGCCGATTCCCTTTGGTTGTGTGCTCGCTGCGCGAGTCGCTCCCTCTCATTCTCTAATAGGAAGGTCGCTGCTGGTATGTCGTTGTCTCCCTTTCCTACTCTCTGGATCCCTCGATCCTTCAACTACTACATCGCGCACTAACACGATGTCCGTCCAAGCCGAGTCAATCTCAGCTCCCCCTCATCTTCTGCCCCCCCGCCTAACATCTGCAACTCTTCAAGGAGCATTCCCTTCGCTGGTGTCGATGATATAGACGGCTTGCATGTGAGGATGGTGGCTGCGATTTTTGAGGCTTCTTTTGTGAACACCATCGTGGCTGCGCAGGTGATGGGTTGGATTGTGAGTAATCCATTCTTGAGTATTATTGCCCTCCTTTGGTTTTGCTGACGGATTTCTTTGCAACCTTCGTTTCGCCCCTAGTGTGCCCCTTTGCTCTAATACTTGCAGATATACGAAGATCTTCTCTCCTCAGGCATTCTTCAAGTTCTCTTCTCACGTTCTCTTGTTCGAAGAGACGACCCACATCTCGTTGGACGTGGTCACTGGACTAGTGCCGAATCCCCGGAGAGATTGCGAAGGATCCCGCTATTTGTGTTGACAAAGATGTTGCCTGCTGCGTGAGCTACGCTTCTTCGATTTCTTCCTCTATTTGCCCGCTTCTCTCCTTGCTCGATGCTCTCCCTTCGCCTCTCAATATCTTCCTTCGTTCAGCGGTCTAAATCCAGACCCGACACCCTGCTTTCGTCTGCTCACTATGTATATCGATTGCAGCACGACCCTTGGCATCTACCTTGTCATCACGTCGCATATTGTCCCCAGTCCTCGATTAGAAGAGACCCATGTGGCTCTACGTCCTGAGTGCCATCGTTTGCGCCTACTGATTGGCGTGGCGTCAGTTGTGTGGAGGTGTTATGGCTTGTGAGTCTTCCTCAAAGTTTTTTGCTCATTACCCCGCTCTTCGGCCGCTGTTTCGGATTCTCGGTCCTTTATTTCTTTCGTTCTTGT
>SDEE01001131.1:0-12508 GCA_004126415.1 Candolleomyces aberdarensis | reverse complement strand
TGTTTCTGATGAACCGGTGAGCGAGAGCTGGTCGCCTGATACTGGCTCATTGCTTGCTTGAACAAACGATACATCCCATCGCGAGGAACTCTATGACCGCTTCGGTTGCTCGAGCTACTGGGGGCAGACGGCGGCAATCTCGACGCACAAGTCAGCCCGCACGTAGGATAGGATTTACCGTTCTGATTGAATTGAGGTCTAAGTTTGCATACCTAACGAAACTCTATGAGACAAAAGGCACACCCAGCGAGGAAAGGACGAGCAACTTACAACACACACAGGGACGGCTATATAGCCAGAAGGTGGCTTGCGGAAGGCTGCAGCATTCGAGTGTAAGCTGGGGACAGAAGGGTACCTAGCAGGAGGAGGAGGCGTACTAGGTGCATCACCGGCCCTCCTGGGCTGGAAGTGGTCATGGTAATCCAGATCATCGTCATCAGATTGACCGTCATCATCCCAGTCATACTCGATAGATCCTTCATCGTCTGAGTCCAACTCAGAAGGGTAGGGGAAACGCTTCGAAGCCATCTTGTCTGGCAAGGCTCGAGCTCACAGAACAAAGGCAGAAAGCAGGGAGAGGGCATTCTGCGTTCTGGGGTATGCATTATATACGCCGCAGACCGCTGCTTGCCAGCATAGGCGCTGGAAAGCAAACCGTTCTGCGCAGAACTTGGTTTGGAACATACACGAGGCATGGGCACAGTAGTTTTCTTTCTGCTATCTTGCCATGAATTAATATCAATATATCAATACTTGAGAAGAATGACGACTGCTTGAGACTCACGCGGGAATCACAACCCTATCGGGATCACCTCATGTTTGGTAGAAGTTCAAGAACGTAAGTATTGAAGTTTCCGCACTGGCATACCAGGTGATCGTCACAATCGTGACAGCAAGAGACTCATTCATTATACTTAGACACGTTTGGCACCATTCGATCGCGCTGCGTCGTAAATGGGTATGGTCATTGACTGAAATTACAAACACGAGGGATAACCGTAAGGTGAGAACAGAACCATTCAGAGTAGAAGAGGGGGGACTAGATCGAGATTATAATCGCGCAACTCTGTTTGCGTTTGAGCCCGTAGTGAGAAGATGACCGTAACCTCAGGTCGCAAAGTCCAAGACGAAATCAAGCTCTCGCCGAGTTGATGTCGAGAGATTGAAGAGTGTGGCAGAGACTTTCATTGCAAATCGGAGTCGGATGTGCACTGAGACCTTGACCAATAGAGTCAGTGTTGCTGGGGAGAAACGATCATATGGGACAGGACAATTCTTACTGGTAAGAAAACTACTGGAAAGCGATTAAGAATACGGGTCGGATCGCGTCATTGGTATATAAGATCGTTTCGTTGGATGCACCCTGGGGGTCGTAGACGACCTTGCGAACGAATTAGTGCATAGGATGCTACTGGCACTGGGAGAACCTACAGAGTCGTATCCTGAAGGGCAGCTGCTACCGCTCGCTTGGCCGACGTTCCCAAGCACGACTTTATTCAAGAGCATTACACCAGCCGAGTAGCCGAAAGCCCTGGCGATCGAGTTAGTTTACTACGGCAGATGAGGGATGATCAGGAGAATTTTGTACTTGTTTGAGGCCGATGAGGTGTAAATGCCCTTGCCGAAGCTATGCACGAAATACAGTAAATCGCGTTGTATAAATATGAAAAGTATGAGGAAAAGATGCTGACCGTCCCCAAGGGTTTGCGATCTCCACTTTGAAGGAAGTCTTCAGAATATTGCAGATAGCACAAGTAGAGGATGCGCATAGCTTTGTCGTTGACACTCCGAGCTGGCATTGACGCTTTGTCCCATGGTACAGGTAGTTCTCTTTTGGCCCGACACGTTTGCTATATGCGATGGTGGGTTAGCCAGAACATGGGTTAAGCGACAACATACGGCGAAGCAAACGAACCGGTAGGCATCGTATGGCTTAAGAAACTCTTCGTTCTCGATAATTTTGAATATCTTTGCGATCGTAGGCGGCGGCGAGCCCCCCTTCCACCCGCTTTTGAACTTGTTCTCAACTGTAGGGCAAAGTAAAGAATCAGAGGAATGTCATTTCAGAAAGGACCAAGATTGTACCCATATCGTAGCTCGTATGCCCTTTCGCAATCTCAAGGATAAGCGGGGTCGACTTTGTCGCTATGCCCTTGCACGCCTTCCCGCAAAAGTGGTAACTCCCGTTCTTTGGTCGAACCTTGCAAAGCAAGCAGGCAATCTTGGCCTTGTCGGCGCATGTTTGGCCACATTGGTCCTTGCCTTGAACCTTCAGACGTCGATGGCAGTACTAACCAAACGGAGAGCATCAGAGAAGCAGGCCCGGGTCGCAGAAACAGGCAAGCACGTACAGTGCACATAGTAGTGTCACTTGGACCATCTTTGCATAGCTTTTCGTTGCAGGTAAGACCGCAGGTCACAAAGTCTCTGAAGACAGAGTGCACTTTACAGACCTGAAATCGACCGACTTCTCAACTAGCCTAGATCAATACTTGTTTAGGGAACGCACCACGCAAAGCAGTCTATGCTGCTGATGGAACGGTGACCGAGAGCTGGTCGCCAAATACTGGCTCGTTGCTTGTTTGGTCGATCGATTCATCGCGTCTTTAGGGGATCTCTGCCCTAGGGTCGTTCCTGATCTACCTGACGTGCTTCTGCTGCTTGAGCCACCGGGGACAGACGTCGGCAATCTCGATGCACAAGTCAGCCCGCAAGTAGGATAGGATTTGCCGTTCTGGTTGTATCGAGGCCTGAGATTGCATACCTGGCGTAACCCTATGAGACGAAGGGGATACAGGGTGAAGAGAGTTCGAGCGACGTACGACACACAGACTGCCAGCTGCGTAGCCAGGAGGTGGGGTGGGGACAGAGGAGTATCTGGGAGGAGGCGTACCAGGTACACCGCTGGTGCTTCCACCAAGTCGGAGATGACCCATTGTACGACCCATATAAACATCGTCAAGGTCAGGTTGACTGTCATTATCCCAGTCATACTCGATAGAGCCTTCATCATCCGAGTCCAATTCAGCGGGGTAGTAGGGCATCTTGGTTGGGAGGTCTTGAGCTCAGAGAATAAAGGCAAGTAAGGGGAGGGCGGTATTCTAGGGTGCACACTATATACCCTGCAAACCGTGTTAGTTGTCAGTTCGCAATAGGCGCCCGCAAGCAAACCGTTCGGAGGTTTGGAACAAAGGCAAGACATGGTCACATGTACATTAGGCTGCCCGTTCTTCCGTGATCTCGTCACAAATGCAGATTCTAAAATGACCTGACTCGCACGACTCATGAAAACGCAGGCTGAGGATTCACGATGCCTTCGGCATCACCTCATGTTCGGGAAGCTCAAGGACGCACCTTAAAGTTCCGCGGGTATACCAAGGGTCGGGAGTAGCGAGTTCAGCGGCCTAGAGGAAAGATTGCATCGAGATTGTAAACGCGCAGTTGAGTTTAGGGTCTGAGCTCGTGGTAAGTGGTGAGATGCCCATGGCTTGCGATTGCCCAATGAATACAGTATTGTCTTGAGACAGGGGGAAATGTACAGGACAATTCCTATTCGTAAAAGGATTGCTACTGGAAAATGATTAAGAACACAGGCCGAATTGCGTCGTTGGAGTAGACGATGGTTTCATTGAGGTTATGAGTTGCCCTCCCGGATTTGACTCTGTACGTTACCTCAACTCTGCATACAAGCAACAATTCTTACACATCATACCTGTACCCTAGGTCGTCTTCGATCGCAAGTTTGGAACGCATAACCTCGTTCCAGCCGTTCACTTGTTTGACCTTTCCAAGTACGACTTTTGTCAGAAGCATTGCGCCTGCTGCTCCGCAGAAACTGAAGGCCCTGCGATATAGCGTCAGCCATTGAAACAAGCAAGTGAGAGAAAGGAGATATTTAACTTGTTCGAGGCCGTTGAGGTGTAGATACCCTTTCCGAAGCTATGCCGTTGTCGTCAACAACGTTGGACCCCTCAGCTCGATGAAACTTGACTTACGCTCCGTTACCTTTCGCAACATCGACGTTGAATGAGGTCTTAAGAATATTACACAACGTGCAACTGGCCGACGTGCAAAGCTTTGTTGTTGACACCCCAAGCGTGCATTGACGACCTGTTCCATGGTACCTATAGCTTTCCTTTGGACCCACCCGCTGCCTTGTGCAATTCACATTACATGTTCTAAGCCAAAACCGCGATGGAAAGAAATGACGCACCTGTATAGCTCGTACGGCCTGAGAAATTCGTCATTTTCAATGATTTTATAGATCTTGCTGATCGTAGGTTGGGGTCCGCGAGAGGCGGGAGCCGACCAACCGTTCTTAAAATTTGTCTCCACTGGCAAAAGAAGGCCAGCGTTGAAGCTTCAACAAGCATCTCCGAATATTCTACCCATATCGTAAGTCATGTGGCCTTTCGGACGCGGTTTTCTTTTTGTTCTTCCGGTTTTCTTTTCGTTCTTCCGTTTGTTTTTTGTGCCCATGCATCTGATTGCTCTCTCGTGTGTCTGCTATGTGTGATTCTCCCCATCTTGTCATTGTAAATCGTGTCGTCGTCGCTCTCTCCCCTCCCCCCTTTTCATTTTCTCGTTTCATTTCTCTTTTTCAATCGTCTCTCTGTCTCTCTGTCTCTCTCATTGTTCCTTCGTACTCCTCAGTCAGTCAATATCGATACTTCTGTATGACTAGCAATGAACTCTCGCTCTCTCTACGCTCTAACTCATCTATCGTACTCATCGCTTTTGTCTCTCACTGTTTCTCGATGATCTGAAAACGCCTTTGACTCGTAATACGTCACTGAAAAGTAAGTATTGCCGTGGAGAAACGATGATATACAGGATTGAGCCCTACTCGTAAAAAACGCCTCCTGGAAAATGACAAAAGAAGTACAGGACAGGTAAATAGTGTCGTATATAAGCTCGTTTCGTTGGATCCAACCTGTGGATCAAAAAACGACCTAGCGAACATAAGTTAATGCGTTCGAAATGGTGCTACGGGAACAAATGATAGGTTGCAGGACAATAAAGACAATTGACATGGTAGAGGACGACTCCGCGCTCATAAAAGAAATTACTGGAACATAATCAGGAACACTGGTCGGAGTGCGTCGTTGGAGTATACGATCGTTTCGTTGCTTGCGCCCTGAGGATCGTAAACGACCTGGCAAACGGCACAAATTTCGATTAGTGTGATGGGAATGAAATTGACGTTAAGAGACTTACAGAGTCGTATCCTGCAGGGCAGCTGCTAATGCCGCTGCTCACTTGCACAGACTTCCCAAGCACGACTTTATTCAAGAGCATCGCACCCCCGGCACCACAGTAACCGAAAGCCCTGACGAAGTAGTCAGCTCACGAGTGGATGAGCGAAAGAAGTGTGGAGTAGTACTTGTTCGAGGCCGATGAGTTGTAGACGCCCCGGCCGAAGCTATGCATGAAATACAGTTAGTTACATTGCAGAGCATGGCATGAGCGGCAGGAACAGATGCTTACGATCCTTGTCCCGCCATCTCAACCTTGTAGGAAGTCTTCAAGATACTACAAATAGCACAAGTAGCGGATGCGCATAGCTGCGTGGTCGACACCCCAAGCTGGCATTGACGCTTCGTTCCATGGTACAGATAGTTCTCCTTGGGCCCGGCCCTTTTTCTGCATGCAATGGTAGGTTATTAACCAGAATATTGGATAGTATTGTGGAGCAAACGAACCGGTAGGCGTCATATGGCTTAAGGAACGCATCATTCTCGATGACCTTGAATATCTTTGTAATTGCAGGTGGAGTGCCCGTCTTCCACCCGCCTTTGAATTTATTCTCAACTTCAGAGCAGAGGGTCAGTGGACGGTCATTTAGGAAGGAGGGCCAGAAATAATACCCATGTCGTAAGTGATATGGCCTTTCGGAATCTCAAGGATAAGAGGGGTCGACTTGGTCGCGATGCCCTTACACGTCTTCCCGCAAAAATTGTACTTCTTATTCTTCGGTCGAGTCTTGCAAAGCAAGCAGGCATGTTTGGCCTTGTCAGCGCATGTCCGGCCGCACTGTTCCTTGCCCGAAAACTTTGGGCGTCGATGGCAGTACTAAACAAAGTCGAGTATCAGAGAAACACGCCGACAGAAGCAAACAAGCCCAGCGTCCACTTACAGTGCACATGGTGGTGTCGCTAGGGCCGTCTTTGTATAGCTTCTCGATGCAGGTAGTACCGCAGGTCACGTAGTCCTTGTAGACAGTTTGCTTTTTGCAGACCTATAATTGACAATGTTCTCAACTGAGCTAGATAAATTTTTTGTCACGGAACGTACCACGCAAAGCGGTTTATGTTTCTGATGAACCGGTGAGCGAGAGCTGGTCGCCTGATACTGGCYCATTGCTTGCTTGAACAAACGATACATYCCATCGCGAGGARCTYTATGACCGCTTCGGTTGCTCGAGCTACTGGGGGCAGACGGCGGCAATCTCGACGCACAAGTCAGCCCGCACGTAGGATAGGATTTACCGTTCTGRTTGAATTGAGGTCTAAGTTTGCATACCTGACGAAACTCTATGAGACAAAWGGCACACCCAGCGAGGAAAGGACGAGCAACTTACAACACACACAGGGACGGCTATATAGCCAGAAGGTGGCTTGCGGAAGGCTGCAGCATTCGAGTGTAAGCTGGGGACAGAATGGTACCTGGGAGGAGAAGAAGGCGCCCTAGGTACATCACCGGCCCTCCTGGGCTGGAAATGGTGACGGTAATCCAGATCATCGTCATCAGGTTGACTGTCATCATCCCAGTCATACTCGATAGAGCCTTCATCGTCTGAGTCCAACTCAGAAGGGTAGGGAAAACGCTTCGAAGCCATCTTGTGTGGCAAGGCCCGAGCTTACAGAGCAAAGGCAGACAGCAGGGAGAGGCATTCTGGGGTGTGCATTATATACGCCGCACACCGTAGCAACTGCACCACTTGCCAGCCATAGGCGCTGGAAAGCAAACCGTTCTGCGCAGAGCTTGGTTTGGAACATTCGCGAGGCATGGGCACATTAGCTTTACTTTCCTTTTGCTATCCCGCCATGGATTAATATCAATGCTTGAGAAGAACGGCGACTTCCTGAGACTCACGCGGGATTCACAGCCCTACCGGTATCACCTCGTGCTTGGTAGAAGTAGTTCAAGAACATCTTGAAGGTTCCGCACTGGTATACCAGGTGATCGTCACAATCGTGATAACGAGAGTAAGACCCTTTATAGATACGTTTGGCACCATTCGATCGCTCTGCGTCGTAAACGGGCATGATCATTGACTGAAATTACAAACATGATGGATAACCGTAAGGAGAGAACAGGACTACTCAAAGTAGAAGAGCGAGGATTGGATCGGGAAAGTTATAAACGCGCAACTCGGTTTGCGTTTGGGCCCGTATGAGAGGATGACCGTAACCTCAGGTCGCAAAGTCCAAGATGAAATCAAGCGTTATAATCAAAGCGAAATCTCTCCAAGTTGATGTCGAGATCAAGAGTGTGACAGAGGGTTTCATTGCAAATCGGAGTCGGTGCGCAGTCAGACCTTGACAAATAGAGTCAGCGTTGTTGGGGAGGAACGATGATATGGGACAGGGCGATTCTTACTGGTAAATAACTACTGGAAAGTGATCAAGAATACAGGTCGGACAGCGTCATTGGTGTATAAGATCGTTTCGTTGGCTGCACCTTGGGGGTCGAAAACGACCTTGCGAACGAATTAGTGCGATGGGAGTGGTGCTGCCACTGGGAGAACCTACAGAGTTATATCCTGAAGGGCAGCTCTTAACCGCGCCGCCACCGTTCACTTGGCTGATGTTCCCGAGTACAACCTTGTTCAAAAGCATCACACCGCCCGCACCGCAGTAGCCGAAAGCCCTGATGGTTGAGTTAGTTTACGATTAGATGGGGGATCACAAGAAGACTGTTCTACTTGTTCGAGGCCGACGAGGTGTAGATGCCCTGGCCGAAGCTATGCATGAAGTACAGTAAATCACATTGCAGGACCATGATAAACAGGAGGAAAAGATGCTTACCATCCCCAAGGGTTCGCGATCTCGACTTTGAAGGAGGTCTTCAGAATATTGCAGATGGCACAACTAGGGGACGTGCATAGATTTGTCGTTGACACCCCGAGCTGGCATTGACGCTTTGTTCCATGGTATAGATAGTTCTCTTTTGGCCCGACACGTTTGCTACATGCGATGGTACGTTAGCCAGAACATGGAATAAGCGACAACATACGGCGAAGCAAACGAACCGGTAGGCGTCATATGGCTTAAGAAACTCTTCACTCTCGATAATTTTGAATATCTTTGCGATCGTAGGCTGAGTCGAGCTCCCCTTCCACCCGCTCTTGAACTTGTTCTCAACTGAAGAGCAAGGTAAATAATCAGAGGAATGCCATCTGAGAAAGGACCGAGATCATACCCATATCGTAGCTCGTATGCCCTTTCGCAATCTCCAGGATAAGCGGGGTCGACTTTGTCGCTATACCCTTGCACGTCTTCCCGCAAAAGTGGTAACTCCCATTCTTCGGTCGAACCTTGCAAAGCAGGCAGGAAATCTTGGCCTTGTCGGCGCATGTTTGGCCACATTGGTCCTTGCCTTGAACCTTCGGGCGTCGATGACAGTACTAAACAAGCGGAGAGCATCAGAGAAAGACGCCCGAGTCGCAGAAATAGGCAAGCGAGCAGCGTGCACGTACAGTGCACATGGTAGTGTCACTTGGACCATCTTTGCATAGCTTTTCGTTGCAGGTAAGACCGCAGGTCACAAAGTCTCTGCAGACAGAGTGCACTTTACAGACCTGAAATCGAACAAAATTTCAACTACCCTAATCAAGGCTTTTTTAGGGAACGCACCACGCAAAGCAGTCTATGCTGCTGATGGAACGGTGACCGAGAGCTGGTCGCCGGATACTGGCTCGTTGCTGGCTTGGTCGATCGATTCTTCGCGTTTTTAGGGGATCTTTGCCCCAGGGTCGTTCCTGATCTACCTGACGGGCTTTTGCTGCTCGAGCCACTGGGGACAGACAGCGGCAATTTCGATGCACAAGTGAGCCCGCAAGTAGGATAGGATTTGCCATTCTGATTGTACCGAGGCCTGAGATTGCATACCTGGCGTGACCGTATGAGACGAAGGGGATACAGATTGAAGAGAGGTCGAGCGACGTACGACACACAGACTGCCAGCTGCGTAGCCAGGAGGTGGGGTGGGGACAGAGGAGTATCTGGGAGGAGGCGTACCAGGTACACCGCTGGTGCTTCCACCAAGTCGGAGATGACCCATTGTACGAGCCATATAATCGTCGTCGAGGTCGGGCTGACTGTCATTATCCCAGTCATACTCGATAGAGCCTTCATCATCCGAGTCCAGTTCAGCGGGGTAGTAGGGCATCTTGGTTGGCATGTCTTGAGCTCAGAGAATAAAGGCAAGTAAGGGGCGGGGGCGGCATTCTGGGTGCACACTATATACCTACAAACCGTGACAGTTGGCAGTTCGCGATAGACGCCCGCAAGCAAACCGTTCTTGGTTTGGAGCAAACAAGACGTGATTACATGTACATTGTTCTTCCGTGATCTCGTCACAAAAAGGAAGACGTCTACCTGACTCGCACGACTCATGGCCAATGCAAGGTTCACGATGCCTTCGGCATCACCTCATGTTCGGGAAGCTTGAGGACGCACGTTCCGCGGTATACCAAAGTGGGGGAGGCGACCCTGAGGAGGTGAGTGGCTCTTGTCCAAGGATGGATCGAAGGATTGGATGGCACCATATGCATTCAGATCGTGCTGCACTGTAGACGACGGATATGACCATCCAACTGACACACCCACACCGGGGGTTGAATATAGCCACGAGATGGAAACTGAGCCACTCAGAGCAAATTCAGTGGCCTAGAGGGAAGATAGCATCGGGATTGTAAACACGCGGTTCAGTTCAGCGTCTGAGCTCGTGGTGAGTGGTGAAAAGATGTCCGTGGCTTGCGACTGCCCAATGAATACAGTATTGTCTTGAGACACGGGGAAATGTACAGGACGATTCCTATTCGTAAAAAGATTGCTACTGGAAAATGATTAAGAACACAGGTCGAATTGCGTCGTTGGAGTAGACGATAGTTTCATTGAGGTTATGTGTTCCAAACTTGCGATCGAAGACGACCTAAGGCGCAGGTAAGAATTGTTGCTTGTATTCAAAGCTGAGGTAACGTACAGAGTCAAATCCGGGAGGGCAACTCATAACCTCGTTCCAGCCGTTCACTTGTTTGACCTTTCCAAGTACGACTTTTGTCAGAAGCATTGCGCCTGCTGCTCCGCAGAAACTGAAAGCCCTGCGATATAGCGTCAGCCATTGAAACAAGCAGGAGAGAGAGAGGAGATATTTAACTTGTTCGAGGCCGTAGAGGTGTAGATAGCCTTTCCGAAGCTATAGCGTTATCGTCAACAACGTTGAGCCCCTTAACTCGATGGAACTCGACTTACGCTCCATTACCTTTCGCAACATCGACGTTGAATGAGGTCTTGAGAATATTACACAACCCGCAACTGGCCGACGTGCAAAGCTTCGTTGTTGACACCCCAAGCGTGCATTTACGGCCTGTTCCATGGTACCTGTAGCTTTCCTTTGGACCCACCCGCTGCCTTGATTGTGCAATTCACATTACATGTTCTAAGCCAAAGCCGCGATGGAAAGAAATGACGCACCTGTATAGCTCGTACGGCCTGAGAAATTCGTCATTTTCAATGATTTTATAGATCTTGCTGATCGTAGGTTGGGGCCCGCGAGTGGCGGGAGCCGACCAACCTTTCTTGAATTTCGTCTCCACTGGCAAAAGAAGGTCAGCGTTGGAGCTTCAACAAGCATCTCCGAATATTCTACCCATATCGTAAGTCATGTGGCCTTTCGGGATCTCGAGGATAAGGGGAGTTGACTTTGTCGCAATAGATTTGCACGTCTTCCCGCAGAGGTGATATCTTCTGTTCCTTGGTCGAACCTTGCAAAGTAGACAGGCGATTTTGGCATTTTCAGCGCACGTTTCGCCACATTGATCCTTGCCTGTAATTTTTGTGCGTCGATGACAGTACTAATCAAAGTCGAGCATCAGAGAAACACACTGACAGGGGCACTGAGCCAGTAAGCGTCCACTTACAGTGCACATTGTTGTGTCAACAGGTCCATCTTTGCAAAGCTTCTCGATGCAGGCAAGGCTACAAGTCACATAGTTCTTGTAGACAGAGCGCGCTTTGCAGGCCTGTAAATTGATCAGGTTCTCAACCATACAAAATAAGCGAACTCTAAAGAGAACGTACGACGCAAAGCGGTTTGGGAGGCTGAGGTGCCCGTTGTTGATGATGGAAGGCCGAGCGAGAGGTGTTCACCGAATATTGGCTCATTGGGCGCCCGGGAGTACGGTTCATCGTGCTATTGGGAGCTCTCTGCCCCGAGATCGTTCTGGATCTCAGGGGGGTATCTCTGGAGCTCGGGTTACTTGGGACAGCCGGCGGTAGCTTCGATGCACACGTTAGTCCGCAGGTAGGGTAGGATTTACCATTCTGATTGTATCGAGGTCTAACTTTGCAGACCTGGCAAAAATCTGAGAGGCAAACGGTGTACAGCAGGACAAACGACTTACGGCACACAAATGGGCTGTTGTGTTGTTGGGAGGGCGGGTTGCCCGGGGCGGAGGAGTGCCTGAGAGGGGTGTACCAGGTACAGCGCTTCCCCCTCGAATTTGGAGACGATCCATATCAAAGGACAGACCATCGTCGTCAATCTGACTGTCATTCTCCCAGTCATACTCGATAGAGCCTTCATCGTCCGAGTCCAGTTCAGCGGGGTAGGGATAAAGCTCTGAAGCCATCTTGGCTGCTGGCAGGACTTGAGCTCAGAGAACGAAGGCAGGTACGGGGCGAGGATGACATTCCGGGGTGTGCAGTATATGGGGACGTCGTAAACCGTGTGACAATGCACAGTTCGCGATGGATGCCAACAAGCGAACCGTTCCGAGCAGAGCTTGGTTTGGAACAACCCTGACCTTTGTTATCGCGAACGGATACATACCGGACTAACGACGAATCGCACGACTCACGACAAACACAGGATTCACGATGCCTTCGAGGCCACCTCATGCTCGGAGGCCTGTGAGCGACTCTCGTCGAAAGATGGATTCAGGATTGGATAGCGCCATTCATATCGTGGTGAACTGTAGACTATGGGTACGGTCCTTCGACTGAAATTACAAGCACGAGCAATGTATTCATACGTACAACATGGAAATTGAACGATTCAGAGCAAATTAAAAGGAATGCTGATAAGCACACGATATAGTTTGGAGGTGCGGCGTTATGTACAGGACGATTCGTGCTCGTATAAAATTTTACTATTGAAAGATGATCAGAAACACAGGGCGAATGGCGTCGTTGGAGTAGACGATGGTCTCATTGAGGTTGGTCGTTCCAACCTTGCGGTCGAAGACAACCTAGCGCGACACATATGATGAGTAACAGATTTT
>SDEE01001130.1:0-12510 GCA_004126415.1 Candolleomyces aberdarensis | reverse complement strand
CGGGATTTTGGCCGATTAGTGGCTACTGCACCTGGGAGAACCCCGGAGGCCCGTCTGTCAGACACATACAAGACAAGCCCGGCAGCCGCTGTGTAATATAAAGGGTTCTCATTTCCTGCAGCCCCTGGGGCTAGACTGTTAAACATGGGATTTAAGCAATGTGGGCTGGTATGTATAGTATGGGTGTATGGGACTGCCATATGTGATTCTGGTGTCTGTCAAGCAGTCGTAGCCCTGGGGTGTTCTCCTCCATGCACGGTGAGAACACCTCAGTGAGTCGGTCCAGTTTGGCTCTGGTCTCGGTAATGGCATCTCGTACGTTCTTCTGTCAATCCACTGACATCCAGCACGGGGCGCCGAGGTTCGGGGTGGCCAGCCCGGCGTGTTCCCCTCTCATTAGTGACCGTAGCGGATGTGTTTCCGATAAGGTCGCCGTTCGATATATGGCTCTCAGTGAGAGCTTCTATATGTGGAGCGAGATTGGGGGAAGACCAGCCAAACTCTCTACTCCGCCAGTGGGAGAGGTGCGAAATGCACCTGTGATCCATAGGCTGCTTTCCTTTGCATGGAATTCAGCGATTTGAGGACACCTTTGACTTTGGCGCCCTCGTAATACCACAGTCTGTGGCCGTACGAGGCAATAGGAACCACGCATGCCCTATACACAGTGTGCTTGTTGCGCTGGGATAGTCCCCGGGTGGAGTTGCCGAGCATCCTCATCGCCATTACGGTTGTGAGGGCCTTGGTTGTATAGTAGCAAACGTGCTCTTTGAACATTAGCTTCCTATCGAAGTAGAAGCCCAGGTAACACCAGGATGTCTTGGGTTTCAGTTTCAGGGGATTTTCGCCCGTGTAGGGCGCGTACCCAAGGTCGAGGGATCAGTCAAAGCCTGTCCTCGCTCTTGTGAAGTGGAACAGCTCGGTCTTGTCATGTTCAAGAGCCAGGCCAGATCCAGTGAAGAGATCAAACACTATGCCATACCCATGGCGTAGCATGACACAGTTGGTGGCAATCTCAGGGGACTGGACGATGATGTCTCCATCGTCCACGTACGAGATAAGGGTGCATGCTAGCCCTACACTCCTTATCCTGAAGATTTTCATGACAGGCGCTATAACAAGCACTGACAAGACTGGCGAGAGTGCTGATCCTTGCCCTACCCCTACATCAGCGCGTCTCGGGTCGGATCTGTCGCAGTTCCACGCATAGGACGTGAATCTGTTGACTAGGTATGATCCGAAAAACTTGGTGACCTTGCTATAAAAGCCCTGCTTCTTCAGTACCGCCAGTAGAAACTGGTGGTTGATCGAGGGGAAGAACTGAGCGACATTGAATGCGACGACGCTCGTCTGTAGTCCTTTCGCCCATCCCGCGCGTACTAGGTGTGTCAGGAAGTGTTAGATTATGCACCTCTGCTGATCTAATGGCTCTTGGCCTCTGCCCGCCAACACTCTCGTAAGCCACAACCAGTGTTCGCTATACGCCACTACCTGTGCAAGAGTTGTCTAAAGGCATGTCTTAGTTTAGCTTGGATCCACCACTACCAAGTTAGCAGTTTGACCCTACAAGACCGGATAGCTCAGTGGTTAGAGCATCCACCCGGAGTTGGGAAGGTCCTTGGTTCAAACCCAGGTCTGGTCATCTCTTTTCTGCCACTCGTATTTCAACAGGAAGAGGCCTGCGTCTTCGGTGGAGCGCTGCCACACTCCACCCATCTGATTTGGAATCTGTTCGAGATCATCTTCTCGATAAGTTTCCCCAGGGTGTTCAGGAGCACGATGGGTCTGAACGCCTTGGGGGTGGAGTAGGAGGCTTTGTTCGGTTTAGGAATGATGACCGACATCAACTCCTTTTGGTGCTTTGGCCAGTGCCCGTATTCTATGCACCCGTTGGCCAGAGCGATGATGATGTTTGCGCACTCAGGGAGTGCCAGAATCTCTTCCAGGTGCCTCCACATAATGTGGTCGGGCCATGGAGCTGAGCGCGACAAGCACGCTTCAAGTGCCTGTCTAAGTTCTAGTAGCGAAAACTCAGGCCAGGCGCGTTCTGGCTCCTTAGGCAGCTCATTTAGGATTGCTGTATCTACCGGTCTATCCAACGCGGCGTTATACGTGTTGTGGAGGGCGTCCCAGAGGTCGCCTAGATCGTGGCAGGGCTCTCCATTAAACTGGATGGCCTCGCATGGGGGGTTCTTTCGCTCCTTGACCCAATCCATCAGGTCCCATGGGCGCTTGTTTGTTGTTGCAATTTCCTCGATGCGTTCATCAAAGAACTTGCGCTTGGCAGCCTTGACTGCCGATCGGAACGCCCTGTGGTTTTCTACCGACATATCGCTGCGATACTCCTCAAGGGCGCGTGTACATTCATCAGTCCAATACTCCTTAGAGTTAGGGCCGATCGTATACTCCGACGAGTGCTTTAACCACACCGCGGAGAATGCGTCAGCAATAGCTGACGTCATGTACTCAACCTCACCTATGTTGAGGACAATATCAGCGACGAACTCCTTCTCTTCGTTGCTAAAGGGTTTCAGCATTCTCCCCGGCACTGCGTGCCTCAGGGGAATTGTAGCGGACAGTGGGGTATAGTCTGACTGTCCCTGTCGCTCGGTCTCGCGGCGTACGCACGCGCTGATGGTATTCGATGATTCTACAAACACAAGGTCTATAACTGACCTCATGTTCGCGTTTGCTCTGGACACATAAGTGGGTCTGTGGCTCGTTGGTCTCGCATACTCGAGTCCCATGGATGCCGCTGTGTCCAGCAGTAGGATCGGAGTTGTCTGGTGGTGCGGGACATGTGGGTCCCACTCCCTCGAATGGCAGTTGAAGTCTCCGCCCATGTAACACATCTGGGGGAGAGATTCAGATCGATCGGCAAGCTCGATCACCCGATGTTGATCGTCCGAATAGACGTTCATGAGATGCATCGGTTCTCCGCTCCCAAAGAGTGAGATCACCATCACATCGCGATCGTTGATTAGATCTCGACGATAGGCCGGACGCAGTGGGTCCAGACGTTTAGACATGTAGGTCATGACCCTTGGTCTAGACCCCGCTTCGGGTTGGCGCACCATGCACGTCCACTCAGGGTGATGTGGCGCGCCTATTACTGCTGTACCCTCCTTGCTCATCGCGGAGGCGCGTGTCTTATTGTCTGCCAGGGAGGTTCCTTGATGCCAAGTATATCGAGGTCGTCTTTAGACGACTCGAGCAGGGTGTCCATTTCAAAGTAATTCTTAGCAACATTGAACGTAAGTATTCTAACCCCCTCCCGCAGTCCCGCTCTTCTTTGGGTTGAGCTAGACATGGGCAAGGTTCAGGTCAGAGTGGGCGCGTCTACCTCGTTGTTGGAAACGACGTACCTCGGCGTATTTCACATTGATCCAGTGGCGGTCAAAGCGGTTCTTCCAGAACAGGCACTTGCTCGATCCTACAACGCAGTTCTCCCGCCGACAGGCAAGGCACCATGAAAGATGAGGGCAGTTGGCGCCCTGGGGGGTGGGGGGGACGGGTGGTGTCGCTTTCGCGTTACCTTTGCACGGGCCGCAGCACCTGCGATGCTCGTGTTCCTTGTGAGGGCCGCTGCACATCTCCAGCCATTCTCAGCGCGAGGTGAAGAAGCCAAGGGAGTGGTGGACGAGCTCCCCTCTCATTCTCACCGCTCTTCGCATTCGTTTCTCTTCTCCCTTGTTCCACAATGTTGTTGTCGTCTCCCCCTTTTACACGCCTCACCTCCGCCAACTATACTACCTGGTCCGGTGATATGGAGGCGTGGCTCAAGTTGCAGGCCTCTGGTGCATTGTTTCCGGCTCCCGGAAGCGCCCGGAGCTCAAATCACCGGTCAAGGGAAATGTCGTCGTCGTCCCCTTCTTTTGCACGCCTCACCTCCACCAACTATACTACCTGGTCCGGTGATATGGAGGCGTGGCTCAAGTTGCAGGCCTCTGGTGCATTGTTTCCGGCTCCCGGAAGCGCCCGGAGCTCAAATCACCCGCTCCCAGTGATGACAACACTGCTTTCGAAGTCCACCACTCCATCCGCCGCTGCTGCTGCGCAAGCTGAGCTCCTTGAGGTGAAAACCCTTGAGCTGCAGGACGCTTGGGACGCTAAAAGCGGCAAGGCAGCTGGATGGATCTGGTTGATGCTTGACCAGAACCAGGAGACTCTTGTAGATGGGTGCAAGGACAATCCATGCGCCATGTGGACTAAGCTGGAGTCAATGTACCGTCAGAAGAAGGCTGGAAACTACTTCAATGCCTACGATGACTTGTTTTCCATCTAGGAGAGCGACGACTGCAGTCCCTCATCCACCGAGTGGATGAGTCCATGAAGCTTCGCTCAGGCCCAAGGACTTTGACCTCAAGGCCTTGGATAAGGAGCTCATGTCCATGGTACTCATCCGCACTCTCCCCAACGAGTACAGCCACTTCGTCTCATTGCTCCTACGCATGGACAAAGTTCAACAAGTATTCAGAGGAGATTCAGCGCTGTCGCTGTGCTGCTGACACTGTTTCTGTCACTGCTATGGCCGCCACCTTCACCCCGCTGCAATGCGATTTCTGTTCCCGTCCTGGTCACGCGCAGTCAACCTGCCGCAAGTTTGCCCGTGCCCAGGAGAATGCTCACATGCAGGCCGCATTGGGAGGAACCTGGAAGCAACGCCAGGGCGCCAGGAAGGCTCAAGAGACCGCTGCCACCATCCCAGCTGCAGAGCTCGCAGGCAATGCAAGTGCTGTTTCAGATCTCCGTGATCCTTCTTCCCTCATCCAACCCCACGCTGACTTCCATTCGAGCGCAGACACAGGCTGCACTTCAACAATGACGCCTACATTGACAGGACAAAAATATTTGCTTCTAAGGCTGCCTGTGCAATCACGAGGTGCCCACTCAACCTCCAGCTCTGGCATGAACACCTTTGTCACTACAACTAAGCAGACATCCAGAAGCTCATCTCAAATGGTCTAGCCACCAGCATCATTACCTTCTTGTCTGTGAAGCATGATCCCATTTGCAAGCCTTGCCTTGCTGGGAAAATACACTCTTTTTCCTCCCCCTCCACTGGCCATTGTGCTTCTGTTAAAATTGATAACTAGAGGCAGGGGACTGGAGTCTTCAAGTCAGAGTACTGAACCGGATATCATTAAAGCGGAAATACACCTGGAGTCCTCAAGTCAGAGTACTGAACTAAGGGACTCCAGGATCAGAATTTACAGTTTAAATAAGCTCTACACAGTCATGTGATGAGGTAATGATTGGATAGTGATAAGATATGATAAAACCAGATAAAAGCGAATCAAACCATGTAGGAGTGCAGTCACAAAGTCACTTCCTTTTAACACAAAGTCCCATCCTCTGTCTTGCAAGTTGGATTTGAGGAAGCGTTAAGGCCTTGGTGAGCGCGTCAGCGGGTTGCTCGGTGCCGGGGATGTGAAGCGGAGCAATGGTGCCTTCTTCTACAACATCTCGGAGCCAGAAGAACCGCAAATCAAGGTGTTTCATTCGTCCAAAGTGCTCTGGGTTCTTGCTGACACTGATAGCGGACTGGTTGTCGAAATGGAGAGGTGAAGCGCCATGCTGGGGGAAGCCAAACTCGTGTAAGATGTTGCGCATCCACAGGATCTCCTTTGCGGCCTCGGTTGCAACCATGTACTCAGCCTCAGTGCTGGAAAGCGCGACAATGGGCTGCACCTCCTCGATCACAGCCTCCTCTTCCTCCTCCTCAGTCTCCCCAGCTCATCGTCCCTAGTCCTCTTCGCAGTCCCCACGCGCCTCAGGGTCGACAACGCAACCCATCTCTTGGCACTTCAGATGGCCATGACGATGATGACGAGCATCCCAGCCACTACACCGACGACACCGATGACACTCTGTCCGACAGAGGCGGTAAATTGGCCGACGACGAGGATGTAGGAGGCAGCTCGCAGATGCGACCAGGGCGCCGACCAGACGTCGTCTATGATGCTACTCGTGCTACCAACAAGAAGCTCACTGCCGTCCTTGACGAAGCCTGCCAGGAGTACGGCCTACCTGCCGACCTTTTTCTCAGGGCGTTCTTGAGGGAGAGGGATTACCAGAAGCGATCGGATAGTAACTGGAATGCTTTCCAGCAGTGGGAAGCCAAGCAGAATAAGTTGAACGGTGTCACCGAGGTTCCACCTAGGTCAGAAGGTTTGTCCTGCCGCCCTCTTTTTTCCCTTTAACTTCAATTCTAACCGTATCTACCAGTATCCATTCGGTATGACGCGTTCAAGACCGACAACGATAACTGGCAAGAGATCCTCAATGCCTTCAGAGACGTGAAGCAGATCGAGAAGGCGTCAACGAGGACCTACTTTCTTCAGCAGCGTGAGCTGGAAAAGCTGCATGAGATCTTTGAGATACATGCCGAGCGTGCTCATTTCTTGAACTTCGAAGTCATATTCGCAATTGTTGGGTCTTCTATCTTCCAGAATGATGCTCTTAATCGGTTGTACTATACCCCGGGCCTGAAAAATGTATGCTGTTCTGCTGTCTCCTCTGTGTTTGGCACTCATGATTTTCTGTAGTTTTCTAAAACACGACTCGACGTCCCTGACAGTGAATTCCTTGCCCTCATCATGACGGAGGCATGGTACGTTCGAAATATCGATATGTGTTATGTGGCTGACGTTGACCCCACAGCGATGGCGTCTCTAAGCCTACCACTCGGCATATCAAGGCAACCGTTGTGAAGAACCGCAAGGCAAACAAGTTTCTCGGGCATGTTGATGTTGATCAAGAGCCTGAGGAGGACGAGCCCTCTGAAACCAAGCAGGCCTCGTCGTCAATCACAATCGTCACCAAAAATAAGAATCCCCCCAAACCCTCCGATGTCGTCCTCCCCAGTGGCGAGACAATCATCATCGCCATTCCGAAGGGGACGCACCCAGAGAAGGCGAAGTACGAACAAAACTTGGCCTTTGTCAAGGGCCTTGTTGACGACATCATCGGTAAGCATGCATTTGAATTGAGTATGATACAGATTCTCATTTTTTGAGTAGCAAAAGGGGACCTCCGATCTAACACCACAACCATCGTGTGGGCGCGATTACCAGGTCTTCTCGCTGAAGCCGGCTGGTGCCTCAAGAACTATCCTGCAGACATCCCAATGCCTGGAGAAATCCCTCCTGGTGCCGACCCTCAGAAATATATTCAACAAGGAATTCGGGTAATCAAGCGTGGCAAGTTGGCAGAGTGTGTGTGGGAGCTCGCTCGGGATGGGTCGCCTGATTGGCAGCTTGTGAAAGGGGATCGTAAATGTACGTCTCACCTTTTCTTTGCAGTATATGCTCATCGTGACAATTCGCCCCTCTCCCAGTGATGTTGGAGAACCGCATGCCCTTCATCATTCAGGCGCCACCTATTCTATCGACAAGGCAGGAGAAAAGGCTTTTAACCTGGAAGAAGGGCAAGTCCTCTGCAGCCGCTGCTGGCCTTCCATCTCCACCGCCTGAATTCGGAAGACGACTATTTGCCAACAACGTGATCGATGAACTCGGCCCTCGGTATGTCGTTGATGATGCAGTGTGTGCCGCCAAGGAAGCCGCGATGAAGGTGAAGGGGGGTGAGAAGGGGAGAGATGACGAACCTAACTCTGACAACAATCCTAAGGGAGGCGGTAAGGCAAAAAGGAAAGCCAAGGCCAAGGCCAGCTCCCCTACACCTTCCCGGTCTCCTGACCCATGGGACGACGACGACTTGTCCGACGACCCTTCACAATCCATGCCGCCACCACCACACCCACCTCAACAGGCCCCTCGTCATCCAAACTCTTCTGCGCTGCCTCCGACGCAGGTCGCTGGTCACGGACACTCTTCTGTCTCCCATCCGACGAATCAGCCTCCTCGTGGGAGGTCCATGGTGCCGCCCCCGCCTCCTCGTGGGAATGTCGTTGCGCCGCCTCCGCCGCCTCGTGGGACTTCCGTTGTACCGCCTCCGCCTCCTCGTGGCTTTGTGCCTCCGCCCCGCAACTCCATCGTTCCCCCACCCAACCCAAGGCTCGGTGGAAACACCGTTGTTCTGCCTCACCAAAGCGCAGACGCACCCCCGGCTCGACCTCCCTCTCGTGCGATTTTTGCTGCGCCAGTAGCTCCACCTCCTTCCCGTGTCGTGCCTGTCCAACCACCAGCTCGGCCGGCTTCCCGAGCAACTCCTACCCTGGCCCCAGCTCGGCCCCCTTCTCGTTCTCAACCAGGTGCTCATCCTCGGCACCTTGCACCTGATAACCGCCACCACCAACATGCCACTCATAGTCAAACCTGGCACCAGACACCGGTTGCCTATTCTGCAGCTCACGGAGCCGGACCCACCTCTCAGTTTGCCCCTGGTGTGACTTCCAGAGGTCACCCGTCGCAGCATCCACCTCTCCCTCCTGCACCTGTGTCCACTCAGCCTCAGCCATATGATTATTCCCAGCCCCGCCATGCCACGTCCAATAGCTCGTATCCGTGGACTACTCCCCGTCCCATTCAGGCCTCCCAAGCTTCCCACTATGGCGCGACGGACCATGCTGTCAACTATAGCTCTATTGGTGACTACAGCTCCGCTGATGACACTGCTTGCTATGACCAGGGTGCTCACTACAGTGCCATCGAGGGCACCTCTCACTACAGGGCTACTGATGACACCGCTCACTACGACAATGCCGTTCACTATGACACCGACCAAGACCAGAGTGCTGACTACGGTACTTCCGATTACTCCTATGGACAGGCCTCCCATCATTTACCCGCTATCCCCGAAAACAATGACCTGCTGGACGGAAGTGCTGGCAGCCGTTACCAAGATCAGGATGCCTACGAGTAGAGTTTAGTGTCGGTTTACTATCATTTTTGTCGTCCCTCCATCTTGCTTCCTGAGTATTTATATTACTGTTACTATAATTTGTGTATTTCCCAGTGCGCTCAGAAATCGATACCCCTTCCCGAAAATGGCGTGAATAGATGTAAAGACTTAGCGATGGGAAAGATAGAAAAAACATGAGATTTCGGAAAACAAATAATAATGAACATCAAGTTCGAAGGGCTTAGCGCGTCGGTGGATGGCAATTACGGCGCAGGACCAGCAGAGTTATGTATTGGGCAAGGATAGGACACGAAGTGGATGTGTAACACATAGCGACGGCGAAGGCGCGAAAGGCCCTTGATCCGAAACATGTAAATCCAAGGCGAAAACATAGCCGTCGCTTCGAAACAACAGTGAGAGTTGGTGGTTAGACAAAGACTTGGCAGTGTCACGCCCGAGTGTTTGACAGTGTCAAGTCTAAGTCTGCGACAGTGTAAACTCGGTGTGGCTGACACTGCGATCAACTTCGCCTTACACTGCAAAGCTCGTTCCTGTAAATTGACCCTAATTCACGGTAACTGGCGCTGTGAAACTGCCAATATGGCTGTTGGTGGCTGAAAAATAGCCTCGCCCAGTTTGGATTTTGGTGGGGCGTTTGCATTTTGCGGGAGACCACTAGGTCAATTTAGTGACGGGTGGAAAGGGCCTAAGTGGCCTTCACGTGATCCAAGAAACCTGTCCCTAAGGTGGCTCGACTTCCAGGTGCCGTGGTTGGGGAATTTGGGTTGCCACTTTCAGACGGTGCAGTTTGCGGTACAGGCCGGAAAAATATGTGTTGAAAGAGAATTGGCGTATAGATAAGAGGAGGATAAGAGGAGGAGGCATAGGAATGTGTCTGGGCATAGTGCATTACTCCCAAGCGGCTTGATGCGATCGTGAGAAGATAATAGATATGGCCCCAGCCGTCCTCCATATCCTTCTCTACACCTCACCCACAATCCTAGCGAAAATATAGCCTCAGATTACTTTAGCCTCCACCCTCGAAAAAGTGAACCCAGATTATCTGCCCATTTGGATGAAAACGGAAGTGTCGCGGTCATTCCAAGAAAGTCATACACGAAGAAACCGATGGAGAGGCGTCAAATTGGAGAGCATTTGAAGGGGGTATGAGAGCCGTAGTTAGCCAGAATGACGCTCAAGCCGCGGTCTATGACTGAAGAGGTCGTCACTCTGGCTTGGATGGAAGCGTGTTTTGCAAGATCGGTGCGAGTGAGTTCAGTCATCTCTTCTCCTCTTTCTCTCTCCTCTGTCTACTTGAGTCCGCTGTGCTCATCTGCCACTGTCATCTGGTCTCCTCTCTAACCCGTCCCATATCTTCCTTGCCTAACATATTTAAAGCCCTTCCACAGCCTCCCGGCTCGGCCATATCAAATTCACCTTCTCAAATCCCGCGTCACAGCCCAAGGACAAGATGCGTCCATACATTCTAACTGAAGCTGCCCATCCCTAAAACATACCATCCACGTCCAACGACGCAACCTACCCATCAGGGTATCGAACCCAACCCAAAGTCAATCGCACTCGGACAGACACAAGGAAGGACTACTGCTCGAAATATGCGGCTACTCGACCGAACGTCAAGATAGCATTGTGAGGCCCATCTCGACAAGTCCAAGGGGTACTTCCGCGCTCGTTTCAACTTTCCCTCCTCTTCCTCCTCCCCTCCTCCTCTCCAATCTCGAATGTAAACTCGACAACGAATTCTCCCCCTTTCGTATGGATACGACCACGGAGTCATACAGAAACGGACAGAGTGCCCAAGGAAGTGGGAAGCCTTAGGTCCCGTTCTGAGTACCTGCGTCTTCCTCCTCGAATCCCAGGACGTGGTGGATGCGAGACTGGGGACCTTGTTCATCTCCATCAAACAAGCGTGAGCGAATTTGGGTTATGAATTTTCTGATCTCGTTGCGCAACCCAACGAGCTGTATCAGATCGCCGCTAACCGACGACGACAAGAAAGCGGTAGACCCCAAGCCTGGTACCCTCAAATGGACAGTCCAACGCGCAGGGCTCCTCGATTGGATTGAGGTCAAAGTGGGCGGAGAGGAATATGAGGAGACCGAGTTCATGAAGCAGGTGGTTTGGACGGGTGGTTCATTCATTGCAGGTAGGTTCTCTGTCGTTCTCCTGCTAGCCTTTGACTCACCTCTCTCCATAGTATCCTAGTAAACAACACGGAGCCAACAAGCACTGGCCAGGCTTCAACGCTACTGGGTATTTGGTTTAGGTATGTCGCTTTCTCTTCATTTTCCTCTATACCGTTATCGTTCGTCGGATAGCTGATGATCGTGGTTGGTTGATAGGATACGTACAGAGGCTCCAGATCCTCCTCGTGTCCGATTCTATTCCACAGATAGTTCAGGATACTTTACACGATTACCAACAGGTGAGTGCGTCTCCTCTCCTCCCTCCCTCTCCTTTCCTCATACTATTACTTATAGTTGCCCCCCTTGAACACGAACGGAGCGGCTGGCTACCCATGTGGACATACATCGTCAAAATGAATATCATGGTCGGCCCGCACTCTGACTTGCTCATCGCCGAAGCCGTACTCAAGAACGTTTCTGGCTAAACCACGAGTGAAGATAGAGAGTTGGGTTGGGACGCTGCGTGGAAGCATTTCGAGGGTGGTTGAGAGGTAGTATGGGGATCGGGAGGAGGTCTGTGGGTTTGTTTCGCGAGTTCTATTGTGTGTTGGGTTTCTTGGATTCGCAGCCGGCGGTTTTTATTCTTTGCTTTTTCTAGAACGTGGACTACGAAGCCTGAGCAGGCCTGTCCTCCATGTACAACGTCCCTGGCAAAGGGTGGGTCGCGAATGGCGCGCAGTCTGAGAGCGTGTCGCAGATTTTGAATTATGTGCGTACGTTGTCACTCTACACACTTTTCTCATCTACCGAACCATCTTTCAATCCCATCGTTTTGATCAACACGCCAGCTAATGGCTATTCTTTTGTTTGATAGACGATGACTACGCCGCCTACGCCCTTGCAAAGCTCCTTAACAAATCCAAAAGCATCACCGCACCAAACTATGAATTCCCTGTTCAACCTTTTCAACGGCCAGATGGGCTTATTGGAAGCGAGGAATCAAGATAGAACATGGGCAGTGGAGGATAAAGAAGGTCGGTCTATCTCATGGGGAGTGGGAGAAGGAGAGTGGACTCGGGATGAGCGGTGATTGAGATTGAACGCTCTTCAACATTTGTTGAGTGCCGACGATAATAATAATTTCGTTACCGTGCACCGCTGCGCCTGACTTGTGTCGGACCTTGTCTGGACTTTCTCCAACTCGCAGCATCCGGACGGCGCTGGTTGACCATTCTGGTGACCCCAACGCCTTCCGCCCTTCACGCTGGAGCATTTCATGAGAAGTGGGAATTGGGCATACGGATAGGGACCGTAGGGGGCGGTGCTGGCCTGTGCAGCAGCATCAGGCCGCTTTCCATGCCAATGAGCGTCTTCCGTAGACAGCAGCTTATCAACATCCGATGTGCGTCTCTCCGAATCCGCCATCCTCTGACTGACTCGCGCAATTCAACAAGGTACCTGTTGCAGGAACTAATCGGCGACACATTTTATGGTTCGGTGTGCTTCGATTACGATGAGACAGTAGACCTGTTGTGGCTTGCAAAATGTCTCATTTGCC